>UXGD01000530.1:7826-55166 GCA_900474315.1 Torymus auratus | reverse complement strand
TGCTGACCGTACCATGAGTGGGGACCTCATGCCGGCCGGCTGGTGCGGTCAAGGGTGTCATCGACTGCGGCTGTCTTTGTAGTTGCTGCGTTCCCTACGCCACTCGGAGGGTTTTGTCACCGTTGAACATCGACGTCGCATCCGGGGTCCCGGATAAAGCGGATCCCGCAATTTTGTCTTCAGAATTGTGCCTCCGCCTGGGTCTATTTGCCAGGCGGCAGTTTCTCCGCCACGGAGTCCGTGGCGGGTGCGCCCACAAACGCTCTCTGGAAACACCTCGCGCCATGGCCCTCTTCTGCGCGGGTAGTGCGCACATGCTCACGCGCCATGGCGTTTTCGGACAGTATAGCCTGTCGAGAGTTGCCGTTATTGCCATCGACAGGTGTTGCGCGCTAAACGCTTTCAGGAACATCTTGTGCCATGGCTTGCGCAAGTAGCGCGCTGGCGCAGCCACGGCGCGCGCTCTCGGCCTATCTCGAGAGCGCCTAACAACCAGGAAGGAGTTGGCCCTCCTGGCCCTGCGGGTCCCGCAGATTCCGCGCTCTGTCCGTGTGTCCGATGCCATTAGTACTAGTGGCGATTTCGACATACTTTTTTTTTTGTAAATTTAGTCATATTTGTTATTGCGCATATGGTCATATCTCTAGAACTTTAGACTATAAAAAAAAATCATTTTTTCAAGTAATTTATTGCTCCTATTAAAAGGGACATGGTGGCGTGTGTGCAAGGCACGGTATAGTCTGGGGATGAACAACAATTTCCAAAAAAGTCCACTTTTTGACTCTCTCTAAAAGTGGATCTTAGACAGTTTTTTTTCATCCCCAGACGATACCGTGTCTTGTACACCAATTTGGTTTACCGGACTGGTTTGCTAGATTGAAAATGAAGATTCACCACCATGTCTCATTAATGTGCTTAGTATGGTATTTTAATAGCAGCAATAAATTACTTGAAAAAATTATCTTTTTTATAGTCAAAAGTTCTATAGATATCCCCATATAAATGATTATACCTATTATACCTGGAATTTTATTGAATGGTCTGAAAATTATATACGTTATTTAAGTAAAGTAAGTTTTGTTACTAAGGTGTGTAAATAAATGAATCAATTTCTTATATTGAAATATAAAATATCTATTCCTCAAATAGAGATAAATGACATTAGTGCACTGGCTTTGTGGATAAGTATATACGTTATTTTGTGGAAAAAATGTTTTTTTTTTTTTATTTTGGATAGCCAGAAAACCGTCATATAGTGAGAAATGTGTTGGTAATCTTATACAAAAAGTAATAGAACATTTTTATGATTATTTACTTATTTATTATATTTAACTCGCAAAACAAAAATTATTATTAGTATAATTATTCGAAAAATTATCATATTGGTATACCATCCATTTCAATTACTATTTTCTAACACGTTAATAAATGATATACGGTATAAAAAATACTAAGACTGCAGAGTTGATGAAAAGTGGAAACTTAATACTCCTCGGGACTACTAAAAAGCGCATTAAGAAAATTAAAGCCGATACCAAGATCTATCCGGGGCATACACACCGCACCCTCTTCAATATTTCTCCTTGGCGTCCAAACTTCCCTCACTACACACCGCACCGAGTAAAAATATATATATACGTGTAAAAAAGTAAGTCTCCTAATATATACCTCCCCTTATATACGGCGCAAAAAATAAAAGAGAGCCTCATCGCTATATAGATACTCGGGGTCTTCGTCCGCGAGGTCACGCCGATCCGTCGAATATTTACGAGGGCCCAGCCCGGTCTCCCCTACTGCATCTTAAGAGTCGCCGGCTGTACGCATGCAGCTCCTCACCTGAACACGTGAAATTTTTCAGGTGCGCTGCCGGAGGCTGGTGTTCCGTAAGCGCGCGCTTTAAATTGTTAAGTATTGAGCGCGGCCGCCGGCCGTACTTATACGGTGCGGGTGAATGGGCAAGAAGTGAAATTGGCCAAATTTTTTTTGCTGAGTAAAGAAAGCAGAGGCTTTTAGGAGGATTCCGGAGTTACGCTGGTTAAGGATAAGATGGTAATATCGTATTTTAGATTGTTTTCAGTCGGTGCGCGTATACTAATGGTATTGTTTTGAGTTCATGGTTTTCAGCAACGATCGTATTCGATGTTATGTTTTCGAATGTCAATTATTGGTGAAATATCGGTAATAAGTTAATTTTTTATTGCTTGAATTGTCATTATTGATAAATTAAATAAATGATGGGGAAAAAACGTTACTTTGAAAGAGTCGATGACAATACGCAAAATTAAAACGTTTAAAAATATTTCCACCTTTGTATAATTTTAATACATTCGAGTATATCACATAATGAAAAAATTTCTTTCAATTCGTCTGTTTAATTGAATGATTAAAAGCTTTTCAACGGCGCATCATCGATACTCGACAAAAATAAAAGGTCGAGAGGCCTGAAACGCAAATTTCCCATAATACTTCAGCATTTAATAGAATTTTAAATCACGAATGAATTACCCAGGCCGCTTTTAAAGTGCATTCGAGCAGATTCCTTTTACACTGATATACGAACGTGAAAGTTTAAGTGAATTTAAAAGCCAGTCATAGGTATAATGAATTTCAAGTGCGGAAGCAATTATCAAAAGTGATAGGAAATATCAAATCGAGAAACTCGTTTAAATTTTGTACGATTCGCAAGATACTTATCTCAAATTACTCTTCATTATTACGTTTATAATGTAACAATCTATCACAAAGTATATACCCTCCTTAAAGTTTATAATTCTGCAAGTTCATTTGAAAACCCCCCTTTAAACTAAAGTTTGTTTTCCTTCTACGCTTCTACAATGATAAAGGTCTCAATTGACCAATTACTTCCACAAAAGTTCTCAAAACCTTCGTCTCCCCCTTACAATACACCTAACAAATCAGAAAAGTAATAACGCCACTAATTCCCCAACCCATGCGTACACATCCCTATATAAAAATCTCTTTTCACTTCCCTCATCTCCCTTTCGCCAACTCTCTAAAATTGCCGCGCTGCTCCCTTATACCATAATACCCTCCTCTCTCTCACTCCTGCACTTCAACCTCGAACTCCCAAAAGTGCGGCCTCGCGATTCGATTGTAAATTTCCGCACGCGGCCCACTGTTCTGCAGTGGAAAATTCGCGTCTGCGCTGAATTATGCAGCCCACCTCTGTTACCCCCGCGCGCTCCGCTAATGGGAATTATTCAGGAGGCCGTGTGCACACACAGTGCGAGCGTTTACACGCGGGAAAAGCGTATATGAAAGGGAGAGTTTTCTCGTCGACGTTGCCGCGCCGCAGGCTGTACGGAGAGTTCGAGAGGCTCTTTAAAAGGCTCGAAATACGGAGCGAGCTTCGCTGCTGCAGGTTTTCTTTTGCACGCGCGCAGAAGTTTGCGTGATCCAAGTGCGGTGTATATACATTGAATGGCGGAAGGCTCTTATTTGTACCGTATAACACGAGCGCAAGCTTGCGGCTCTCTCTCTCGAGAGTTTACGGTTCGCGGAAATCCATGATTTGCGCGTATTTATTATGATAAGCGGTGTGGTATACGGTTGAATGAATTGGAAGTAACGCGAGAGAGAGAGGTTAGCTCTCTGTTTCGTGTATATATAGTGAATTAAAAGCAGTTTCGTGTACGATGGTGCAGTACGTATAATAGATATATATCGAAACCAGTTTTTGACTTTAAGAAGCTTTTCAATTATGCGCGTCTGCGAGGTCTGAATGCGTGGAATTAATTCTATGGGAGCTCAATTTAAATGGAAATTGTTAGTGAAGCTATTTTGCATATTATTGTTTTAGATAGAAGTTAAGTATATAAGTTTTAACAGAGAGCGCGCTCAGTCATTCTCGAATTACCAGGAAATTTCATTTTAATAATGTTAATCAAATACGCATCAGTTAGTAAAATATCTACTAATTATAGAAAATTATCCCGCATGTGATCTTGGCATACAAATGAAGATATTCAAAATTTTCAGGAACACATCCTTCAAAAGTCAAATTTAAAGCAAATTGCTGATACAATTTCTCAGTCTGTCATCCAACTGAACCAGCTCGAACGAAGCCACAAAGCCGCGTCAATGGGATACCGCCGTAGCAAAACAATGGTCAGCATAGTTCCCTCGGCCATGGGACAAAAAGGCCCGCGATCATGAACAAGGGAAGAGCCAAAAGCGATCTCTCTGCACTCACTCGCTCGCAAGACAACAATTCGTCAAGTGGCTCATCGCTCGCGGGTCGCCCATATACATATTCCTATATGTCCTCCGTGCGCAGACATATGCGTACTACTACTATCTTCCTCCCCCGCGTCTGTCTGTCCCATTGTGCCACGACCGTGCGCCGCATTTAGAAAATTACGCTCCCATTCATTCCACTCGCGAGCACGTATGCGTGTGTGTCTGTGCATGTAGTCAAGAAAAGGTGAGTGTTTACGCGGATATATAGGTAGCGCTGGGGAATTGAACCGAAATTCGAAAGAGTCGCGAGCCGTTTATGGTAAATAATTCGTGCGCTCGCCGGTCTGCATTATACGCAATGAGGGCGCATGCGACGACACGCGAGGCGATTTCGGCTCTAGACCGGCGTTTACGAGGTGAATAGTACGGGGCCTTTTCAATTATATATAATGTTTACATTTCGAGACAGTATGTCGACGGTTAGGGCTGCTGCGGGAATGCCGGAATGAAAGCATTCCTTTATTATTCATATAATTCTATACTTTGATAAGCCATTCGGTTACGTTCATAGCGTAAAAACTAAATTGGATTGGATCGTTATTGATATAGGGGTGACCTGTACAGCTAGTCCAAGTTTTTTTCTCAAAGACACAAAAAAGTATTTGATTACTTTTTTTTTAAATTAAATAATAAGTACTTTGCATGGAAACTGTTTAGTTAATTATAAGGACGACCGTGTGATCCATAATCTCGCAAATTTACGCGGGCTTTAGCATATTTTCTCCGCGTCATTAAATCCGCTAACCAGTTTGTATATATCCCAGTTCTTAAACGCTTTGTCGGTGGACTGTTAAATTCCGCTGAAATTGGGGCCAGATTAATGACTCTATAAGCAGTAAAAAAAAAGGTTTCACCGGTCAATTAAGGAACGTTTAAAAACTGCCCCTCGAAAACATACCCACGCCACAGCAATTAATTTCCTGAAATATACCAAAAGAAAGAAATTATCTTTGCAAAAAAATCAATTCCATTACACAACATGAAAAAAAGCGTCTCCAACCGAATCCCTAAATCTCTCGCTTTAATATCGCTCCAAAATGGCAACTGCAGACAATAATTTTCGCGGTATAGGAGCGTGACGCAACGATATCTCGCGCGTCACGAAAAGACGTGCGTGCACATATGCGTACACCCGATACCCGCGCACGCGCGCATGAAAAGAGTGTGTATATGTATGTAGGGGAACCGGTAAAAGGTACGCGCCGCTGAGGGCAATGGATGTCAGGGTCGTCATGGGCGCGTTACGTGCTCTCAATTAGAGGAAATAGCGCGTGATTAAGCGCGATTAGTCCGCGATGAGAGAGACGCTCTCGCTCTGCTACTCTTCTCGTGGGGTTTTTAACGCGCGCTGTGCATGCACGTATATAGTACGCGAATTTACGAGAGAGGATCCGCATGTAAATAGTTGATTTCAGGGAGAGGATGAAGAGAGATTTGACACAAAGGACGACACGCGCAGAGCTGGAGGCGTGTGGAATATATCAGAGTTCCGTCGTGTCTCTGGGATTTCAGGCGGTCCGCAGTCGATCTCCGGGCGGATTAGGAAGGTTGAAAATTCATGACGGTTAATTTTAAAGGGGACGACGCGGTGGATCCTGCTATATACACCGACTCTATCGTGCTGCACTCGCTTAATGGATATGTATTGCGGACTTGACATTATACGCGAGGGAGAAGGTTACTAGCTCACAGACGGATTGAAATTTAGCGAGAATCCGAAGCTTTTCTGGTCGTGTATGTATGTTTCAAATAGATAAGAGTTACGCAATCGCGCGTAATTAACGTACTTTGGTGATTGTTGTAGGAGTAATAAAACTATTTTTACGACTTTCGAAGGACACACCTCTGTGTGTACGATGTGTACATTCAATTCCCGATATAATTTACGGCATCGTTTATGTGCCATTTGCTCATTTTCAAAGCTATAAATTGAAATATTATTTGCCCTAAAATATAGGCTTGTCGTTAAAGAAATTTTACTTCGTTAAAGTTTGACGGCGTCTCCTAAAATACGGCCTGTTTTTTAGTATTCTTCGATAAACTCTGGGCAACGGTTGGTGTAAGTATTATAGATTTTAGAAAACCTATAAGATAAATTTATTGAGTTAATAGAGAAAATGTTTATTCTTTACAATAAATAATATAGTTTCTGTAAAATGCATATTATATTACTACTCGAGAAGCCTTTATTGCCCCTTCAAAATTTAAATCATAAATAACTTGTAATGTTTCCCCCCCGTAACAGTTCTTTAATTACTACTAGCAGTTATATAATTATGCTTTATAATAAATAAAATTCGTTTTTTAATTTTTCAAAATTTAACGCATACTATAATTTCAGTACAATAAATCATCGTTACGTAAAACAGTACGAAAGTGCCTCGCTCAGACAAAGAAACCCCAAACCACGAGTATAGAGCTGATTTTTCAGAAGATTTAACAGAAGCGTGTATAAGAAACCATGCCTTCGCTTTTTACTTTAACGGCGCAAAATATCGCTCGTAAATTTATAATAATTACGCCATTACCCGCGACGCAAAGTACAAGCGCTCCATAAAGATTGTGATGCAAGGCCGGACTACACTATACATTCAACTTCAACTTCTTCGACTCTGTACAGTCCCTATATACACAGGCATTCCGAGGCCTACTTTTCCGAGATATACTCATCGTTCTTTAGCACATCGCGGGTTCTGCGAGAAAAATCACGCACGCATATACCCGAAAGAACCCTGCTGTCCCTATATAGCCAGACGGCGAACGAATTCCTTGCACCTTATATACATTTCATATACCTATCGACGACACGAAATATGTACATACACGTGATGCGCTATAGTAAGTACCATCTTCTTCTTATACCCATGTACGAGAGAGCAATGCGTCACGGGCAACGCGCAGTGCCCGCAGCTTCCCGGAATCCGCGCCGTTAAAAAAGATGGCGTCGCACAGACCGAGAGGAGAGAGAAAAACCAACTCTCCGCTGCGTAAGGTTCACGTGCGAATAAGTGCGCGCGTGCGAAACCAGTTATTGCCTCTCGCGTGTGTGCGTGCTGCCTCCGCGACCCGATGGATATGTGTGTGTGTACGATTTCTCCCGGGGATTTATCGTCGTTTTCGAATTAATTAAAGGACGCAGACGCGCTCTTGCATTGGGCTTTCTTTTTTGCGCCAGAGGAGCTCGGCATGCACTTTAAATGCGGTCTGAGGCAGCGCGTGCAACGTTCTTTAAAGGGGTCGAGTGGTATATTCACCTTTTCGAAAAGTTTTTCCCTTCTCCGTGTACGCATATATACAGTTTCGAAATTTCGCTTCAGGCTGAATGTGTGCGTACGTGCAGAGGCAAGAGATCGAATTTTTATTCAAAATAGTCATTTATTTGTAATTTGAGAGTATGAGATATTGTACGCGATGGTCTATCGAAAACTTGTTTTTCGATATTACAGAACGAGGGAATTTGAAAAATTCTCGTTCACATAGTGGAAAGAATATTATAATTCGGAATTTATATTATAATATAGTTTTTATATTCAAAACCAGTTGGTATAATAACATAGTTATGAGGCTTTTCTAATTGAAATAAACCTTATCACTCGAAGGTATATATACGACTTATCACGTTCTTTATCATGTAAGTTACAAGTTTATTACCCCACAGCCTCAAGGCAATAACTTTGTTATCGAAAATTTTCCCATATATATATACACCTCGAACAATGCCTACTTAATCTCGTTCTGAACAATCAACTCTACCACAGAACAAAGCTTAAAAAAAAAAGAAAAAAATTATCTCTCTTTCAGGTTACAGCCAGAGTATACTTTCACACCACTATCGCTAAACATTATATAGATCCTGTTAAAGATTATCCTTTGTACACTAAATCGCCCCATCGACGGGTAATTCCCCTACTACCGCCTTTTATGTGCGGCGTGGAAAAACGCTCGGCGACACTTTGCGGCCTTTCAACCACCACGAAAGAAAGACTACAGTCAAGCACAAGAAAGAAAGAAAAAAAAAACTATACCATCCCCCGAAGGAAGTCCGAATAATTCAAGGAAAGCCCAGGGCCCTCGAAATTACGTGCTGGGGCTCATTAAAAGCCCGGCCCGGCATTCATTAAATTTCTCGCCCACGCGGGGGTAGGTATAATATAGCTTGTATAGCCGGTAGGCAGGAAGGTGTACAGCTTCCTGCGCGTGCGGGCAGCCTCCGGGATAGGAATAGCTTCACCGTGCTACGCGCCATACAAAGGAGCAGTAGTACCTGTGTGCCTGTATACACAGATACACATAGACGCAGGCGGCGCCCGGTGGTATCCCAAGGGAAGAGAGCGCGGAATAGATCTTTTTCTCTCCGCGCTCCTTCTGCGGATTCCCGGTAGGGAGACGCGCAGCTTCCGCTCTGCTGCTGTGCGCGAGCCTTATAGTTCGTTTCTTCTTTCCGTGTTTACCGCGCGCGCGCGGGGGCGAGAGATCCTATCAATCGGATTCTCCGCGTTGGGATTGACGCGCTGTAGAGAGAGAGAACGGCCGCCTGCTTTTCTTTGTTCGCCGTGGCAGCGCAGAGGGGTATTGAGTTTGCTCCCGGCAAATTGAGGGAATTTAGGTTGCTAATGCTGCTGGCTTGTGCGGTGTTTTTTTGCTGGAGTGGTGTGGCGTTGAGAGAAATAAACTTGAGGAGGTTGCTGTTGTTGTTTCTTTTTTATTATAATGAAATGTGTATATAACAGGGACGGAAATTGTTGGTTACTTGTACGGTTTCGTCAATTTTGTTTCATACGATTCCATTGACTATAAAAATCATAAAAGTTTAACCATAAAAAACTATTGTACTGGTATACTTTCTGTTATTGGTTTGTTTGGTCTCCTGTAACTCGTTTGGGCAATGTCACAAAAAGAATACGGAGATCTTCATAAAAGTTTCACAACTTTCTGATATTCTCTTATATATAGTATAGCAGGTTTTATAAGGGATATGAACTACATTACGATTCTTCTTATAGTTTAGCAAAAAAATATCGACATCTGTAAAAACTGCTTCTTAAAATAAAGAATTCAGTCGGTCAATATTTGCGGTTCTATCCACTATAAACCATTTATTTTCTTGTAAATCACACCGTGTATCGTAAAAATTATCTCGTATATACGTATACATATATTATACCTACGACTGTTTCTCAATCGCACTATTTGTATACATTTATCATAACAACACGATTAACGTCCCCTTTGAAGGCGGCCCCGTCGTGTCTGGTGAGAATCCCCTTTGGATTTCATCGTCAAGAGCCCTCGCGGAAATATCTTTTACGCGTCTCTCGACTTATTGTGCGCGCACCTTGCTCTAGCCTCTCTCTATCTCTCTTTTCTCCTTAAAAGGCCCTTCGCCGCTGCGAGTTAACAAGAGTTTTCTGGCTTTTTAATGCTCGCCGGCTCCCGAAGAGGAGGAGGAGGAGGAAGAAGAAGACTAAGAAGAAGACCGGCTCTAATGATTTCCCAGGAAAATTGCTGAAAGATATACACTAGAAATGGATGCGAATTACTTTGGAGAGTATACGCCTATTATTTGCAGACAAGAATAATAGGAACTACGACGAGTAGTCGGCCGCGATAATTATCTCAATTGCTTACTCGGGGGATTGCGCGCGGGTTTGTCGAGTGTTACTCTGAACCGATTAGCTTTTTATTCAAAAACTGGAGCACAACCAGCCGTCCAGGGTATCTTTTCCGTATACGAAGGAAAAGAAGGTTTAATAACTACAAACTGTACATAATCGCGGACAATTACGTAACTGCCTCTTAAAAAGCCGACAGACTACTCTAATGTATCATCGCATACCCGCAACACATATCAGCCGCGCAGTGCAATGCCCTTGATTATCCGAGAAAAACACGCACGACGGCGAGTTACCTTATTATTCGACTCCTAATTCGTCTCTGATAAAATTGCAAATACAGCCGACCTCCCACGGCAGAGAAAGAAAAAAAGAGAGACGAGGGTCCCGAGCTGAAGCCCCAGCAGCCGGAAAGTCAATGGTATACATATATATAATACAGTCGCGCGCGGATGCCCTACGGGGGTACAAAAGGTAAAAGCCAAATTGAGTTAAAGGCTACGCGCGTCAAAGGGAAACGCGGAGGCAGCGTTCGCGCTTTGTGAGAGGAGCAGCAGCGGCAGCGTATAAAAAGGAGAAAAACGAGGAGTATAAACAACGACGAGGGAGGGATGCGCGAGTGCGCAGTAGAGGGAGAGAGAGATAATGAAAATGTATGGGACGGAATGAGGATGTTGTAAAACAAATTAGCGGAGGATCAGGCCAGGTGCTCGGACGAATTTCTACAAAGTTTTGTTTAAAGGCTCCGTAATTGTAATTACGTTAGTTCGTTTATTAGGGTACCTTAGAGAAGTGTTTAATATGTACGGCATGATTTGTGAGGGTTCGAGAAAAGGTCTCTCTGGTAATTGTATCTTTTGACATTTGCGATATTTATTATTTAACTTTTGCCTTTTCGCTATAACGAAAATGCAGATAATTACTTTTCGATTACATTATGCATTACCTTTCGTAATATTTCATTCTCCTCTATATATACATACAAAATTTCAAAGTTTCATCCGCAAAACTTAAGGAAAACTTCGCATTCAGCATGATGGAGAATTCCGCAGAATTAGCCGCAGTAAAGCGCGCATAAAATATCACTCCCAAAGGTCTTTGAACCGTTAATCGCAAGGGTGACACTCCGTTATGGCATTTTAATAGCAAATCTAGCAACAGCCGACTCACGCTGATTTGCACATTTTTTTGCGCTTCAAATCTCACACACGCAACCGCGTTTTGATTTTTCAGCTCCACTATCAATCATAATACAAAACGCGTGTCCAGTCAATATCCATCAAACAACTGCAATTGAATGCTAATAACACGAGTCGCCGGCAAAAATTACACGCTTCTCCCCCTTTTTTTTCAAAACACACATCGCGTGTACATCCTTTCCTGCACCGATAGAAAAAAAAGGTCGTAAAGTGATTTTCTGTGTCATCATCTCAAAACACATATTATACACCATCACCTCTCCCTTATATTCAATATTTGTAGCTCCAAAAGGGACACACGACTCCACCGATATATTATATACCCGCGAAAATCCAACAAAACGGCGCGAGAATCTATCTATATACCCATAATACACAAAAGCCGCAGGAGAAGAAAAAAAAAGAAGAAGCACCGCCGTAGTCCTGTGCAGGCACGCTCGCGGCAACTCTTCCCCACAGGCTCGACCGCGTGGAAAAGCTGCCGCCGTGCGCGCACGCCTATATACCCCATGGAAAAGAATATATATGTGTTCGGAGGAGCAGCAGCAGCAGCGAGCGAGAAGACCGAGGAAAGACGATATGCGAGCCTCCACACATACAGAGAGCGATGTCGAACGAAAGGCTCTCGGAGGGAACAGGTTCCCGGCTTGGTTACCGCGTATTCACCGAGCTGAAAACCTTGGCTCGTTTCCCCCCTCGAGAAGACGCGAGCGAGCGCCTACCTCCTCCACCTCCTTCGCCATACCGAGCGGAGAGGATAGGTTATACATCCTCGCTGCTGGCTCTCTCTCTTTATACGGGAGGAGCAGAGGAACTCTCGTGTGCGTATACGTGCGTACGCGCACGTCTATACCTCTATGTGTGTGAAGCGCGTGAGGAGTCAGGGCAGTGCGGAGCCCCTTTCTTTTTCGACGGCTCGCTTCGCTCCGCGCCTCCTTTTGCCGCAAAATATGAGAGGAGACAGGCGAAAATAGTATAGGAGAAGACTATCGGGAGAGAGAGAGGCTTCTTGTTCGCTTCGTTCGGCCGTTTTAAGATCCTTTCAGCATGATGAGAGTCTTTTTCGGATTCGCCGCTACAGCTTCTTTAATGGCCCTCCGGCTTTGAGCCCACGTTAATACTGCCGCAGCTCTCGTCATATAGTGTTTTGAGTTTTTCAAAGTGTATATTTCGTCGAAATATTGTCTGTAATGTAAACGACGAATTAATCATACGAATGTGAGGATTTGAGTTTTATCACCTCGTATTTTGTTGCTGTGGGTATGCTTTGATTTAATTACGACGAAATTTCGTGGGAAGTAAACTCTATATATTACACGCGCGTCCCGCGTAATCAAGTTTCGGTTTTACGAACAGCAATAATTTAATAAAATTTCATATCGCGTGTATATATATGTATAACGAGAGAACGCGCGCATCCTTTGGCATAGCGCCAACACGCGGGTATCGTATATATATAGGTATATCGCTTACCGCGATGCAACTTAATATCAGTATGCGAATACATCACCGGTTGGTATATCAGCACGGTGGAAAATTACACTGCGAGTAGGCTATATTTTTCTCGTATGTCGATGCATCTGCTATTATTACATTTCCATAATATGATAATTTCAATGATAACGTGAGCAATTATACATATATATTTTATTTCGCAATATATTGAAGCATTCTATTCGCCGCATAATGATTCGGTCTATAGCGAAAAACTGCATTTGCTGAATCATCGGGAAGCAACCGTATCAAACCGCGAACTAAGGAAGAATCGCACCTGAGGATCGCAAGATGCGGTTACCATTAAATATCAGTTTTCGCTGAGACAGGGGCTTCTCGCTTATTTTTTCGCGAAGTTTTTATCCGCAACTTATAGCCGCGGAAAGCGGCGCACTCTATAATATGTACAGAAGAGGATCAAAAGCAATGTACTTTCCCTCGCGTAATATAATTGGACGGTACCTCGGCGGACTTTTTTCCACAGCCATTCGAGTAGGAAATAAAACTCAATCGATCGCAATGAACTTGAAGCGCAGACGGAGCAAAGTTTGAAATTAACAAGGAAGAAGAGAATGAAAAAGAAGAGAGAAATACGCACTCTCATTGAGAGATTCCGCGGCGGAGCACTCGAGATTTCATCAATCACCCTTAAGGACGCCTCAATAAGGCCTCGCGCGAGTGCTCGCACGCTCACGCACACACACGTATACGTGGAATAATGAATGGAAGAGGCTATCTGTAGGGAGGAATCAAAGTCAACACAGAGTTTCCGATGAATCTTGAAAATGGAAAAGGGAGGAGGACCTCCTGCGAGGGAAACAGGTATATATACCGAACGCTTGGTGCGGATAACCGGTGAAATATGTATTTTCGATTTTTCAGCCGATGATAAATTCAAGCTATTTGTATAGTAGTATAGAGGAACGCTCGAAACATGATCGAAATGCGTTTATTTTTATTTTACTAATATTGAAAAAAAAGAATATTTGAGCTCGCCTTCATTATCGTCGTAAAATTATATTTTTATCTTCACCCAGTACTTGAATAAACTTGATTTGCTGATGAGCGCAAGATACGAAGGTGTAATGATGCCTTACATCTATATATACCACACTATAGATAAAGACGTAAAACGTGAGTACTAACTACCAGACCTTTAAAATAAAGCAACGTGGAATAACTATAAAATTTCCTGAATAAACAGGGGTAACAAATAGAATTATCGATATTTTCTCACGCTAAAAGAAATAAAGCAGTTGTCATTCATCAGCGCACCGATCCCATTAACGGAGCCACTCGTGCGCGTCAGCCATCAAAATTTTTGACATCAAGCCGTAATCCCTGATAATGCGATGTCGGCCCTATACAGCGAGTTACGTCAGCCCTTTCTCCCTCTCTCCTTCTCTCTCGCTCTCTCTCTCTCTCTCTCTCCCGCGCTCCTCATCCACGGGCATAAGTTCAGGGTCATACACCCCGGAGGAGAGCGCGAGAGAGCAACGCATGGGACTCTCTCTCTCTCCCGGCGAAACGAGTCCCGAGCCTCTCGCGCTTATATGTGTGTATGTGTGCGGCGGCGATCGGGTCCTCTCGATTCTCTTCTCTCCTCTCTTTCTCCTCCCCTTCTCTCTTTGTCTCTCGTCCCCGCACGATATGCGCGAATTCTCAGCTCTTCCCTCTTCGTTCCCTCAGCCTGTTGGCCGCGAATATATATTTCTCTCTCTCTCTTACTCTCGTCCTCTTCTCTGTCTGCATATATACTGCGGCTCTCTCGTGCCGCATAACTTCGAACTTCGCGAAGAGAGAGAGAGAGAGAATAAGAACGGTTTAAGTGGCCGCCAGCCAGCGAGCGAGCTAGCACGCGGCCATCTTGATTTTACGATATGCATGCGAGAGAAAGAGAGGCGGAGTGAAAGAGATGAGCTTTGAAGAGAGAGAGAGAGAGAGAGAGCTTCGGAGTCTGCACTCACTCGCTGACCTCTCGATGGCGGCGCGTCGAAGATTTTGCAAATTTCGTTCTTTACTGCTGTCATAGAATGCTATCTTTATAGACTAATTAGGCTTTTTCGAATATTTCGTCTAATTAGGAGATTTTTCGCAGCTGAATCGTTTCAACAAGTGCCTAATGAAGGGATGCATAAAAAATCCATATTTTAGCGGTCAAGGTTTATTGTGATTGTGTGCGTAAAAAGACTTTTTCTGTTTGATTTGGTGTGAGAATAAAACTATCTTACGCCACATTTTTTTTCTCGTTCATAAATGCATTGAGTTTTGAAATGTAACAGTTAAAGTATAATATTTGCTTCAATTTTTATAATATACCGCATATTATGTATAATTTTCATGGAAGAGAAGCGAACACATTAACTGTATGCATAATAACACTTATGAATAAATGATGAGAATTAATTCATAATTTCAGTGTAAGAGATACAACGGATTCACACCAATGGCAGCTCGAGTTCTCTTCATCATTTTATTTTCGAAGTGAATGGACGACATGATGTAAATGTGCTGCACAATATGCGATGGTTTATAATGCGTAAATAATTAGTTTATTATTAGTTAGGTAATATCTCGTGCATAATATATTATATGAAGAATTCTTTTACTAATTAGTTAGTAACATTAAAAATTTGTTTAAAATTGTTTAATAGCACACAAAATCTATGCAAGGAACGAAGAAAAACAGCTTCCATTAGAAATACAATACTTTGCGCTAGAAATAGAATTTTCAGATCTCACGAGACAAGTTGAATAATACAAGGACACATTTTTTTTACAACACAGTTATTCATGAATATGACGTCTGTCACATTCTTCAGACTATTTGTAGAGTTCATACCTATTGAAGCCAATCATGAATATAGGAACTTAGCTATGCTTCGTACATGGCTATCTATTTTTGTAATGTATCTCTCTATACACCATACAATTATATCGATTTAAAGATGTAAGAACAAATTTAAACAGTTTATTTCATTATTACAATGTTTCAAGACTATCGAAGCCATCAAAATTATTATTATTATTAATATCTATACTAATTTTTATATAAATATACAGTTATATAAGGAAGGAATTCTCAACGCATCAAACAAAATTGGAAACCATAATAGTTCTACGTAGACTCTCACGTGAACTAACAACCGTCCCACCTAATTGCCACAGCGCTCAAACGTTCCTCGCACTAACCGAATTCCTCCGTCACAATCGACCAATCCTCCCCGTTAGCCAATAAATCTTCCAGGCATCGAACCCTGTACCACACATTTACACACACTGCAGCGCAGCGTGATTTCAAAGTCGCCACGGCGTAACGAGAGAATTAATTGATTACGGAGACAAACCGAGCGAGCGTGCACGAGCTTTTATCTGGGTCGCGCCTCGTTTCACAATGTTTACGCGCCGCCGTTGCTGCTGGAAAAGGATTTTATTGGCCACTCGCGTGCGAGCGCACACACACTAGCTCGTGGATGTCGATGAACGCGGGATTGGATCGTCGACTATATAGCGAGCGAGAGCGAGAGGAGAATGTTGTGTCTTATCTATACCGGCGCCTCCTCTCTCTGTATATAGGCAACACGCGCATGCGTCGCGCTATAATATCGCATAGCGAAATCTGCAGGCAGCGCGAATGCTATCAACAATGCCGCACGCGCGAGAAACGATGTATAGATTCGGTGGGACGATAGTGTCAGCTCTCTTGCGGTAATGATGTAGGTTGGGGAGAGTCGACGGGGAACAGAAAGTTTATGGATTTTCTGTTTATTACAGTAGTTTAATATATATCTGATAATGCTTTTTGTCATTTTGTGAAAGTGCAGGTAGGTACAAACGTGAATTGTGCTGTGGTTTTAAGCGTGTTTGAAAGTATATGTAGAGGCGGTTAAGAGAGACATAAATTTTCGAATACGCTGACTTGTTTAAACAAATAACCATTACCCAGCGCCATAACTGTACGGAGCATAGTATACACTGCATACACTTGGAAATTCAAATCTAAACGGCGTCTCTCGTATATGTAAGCGAGCCATTATGTAAGGTATTATATTAATCATTCAAAGAAGCTTTGGTGCGCGAAGAAGCGTGACGTGGTGAAAATGCCGATACTGCATCGTTAACCTTAAATAAATAAAAAAGAAAAGAAAGAAGCGATGTCTGATGAAGTGTATAAGCATGTGGAAAGCGAGGTGCAAAGTGTACCTATAAGAAGCAAAAAGTTTCTATGTGAGCGCACAGAAAAAATTTGTTGAAATACTTTATCAATGCGTATATAAGAAATAATAAATAAATAAATGTGTAAGGTGGTTATTTTTAGATAATGCACATCATCATTGAAAATGTTTTTTTGTAAAATGTCGCTATTTCATTTTTTTAAGATTTTTAACTGTCACTTATAAGTCAAGCTACAATTGCATCATATCCCTATATTTATATCAATGAAACTCTACCATCATCCAAGATTTTTCCCTGCGTACGGAATCCCCGTAGAGCCCGCAGTAATCCAAACCAAGGCCCCACAGTGTCACGAGACATGAGCGAATAGGAAATGCAGAAACGCGCTCTATACGCGGCACTATGTACATATAGCGAGGCGGTAATAATCCCGCACGTCGAGCGCGCAACAGGCGCTGCACGTACGGACTTTGGGGCCGCGGCTGTACACCTGGTGGTGCTGGCGTGCATGCACGACTATACAGAGGCGGTGAATTCTATGTGTGTGATACGTGTATATGTAGGTATGTGCGCGAGCGCTCGGCAGGAGGAGAAAGGCACACATGCACGCGCGGAATCTCCGCCGGGAGAGGAAATGCGCCGGCGTACATGTACCTATATAGGTAGTCGCCGTGCTCGCGGATCGGTTTGAGGTTGAAGTTGAGGCGGTGATGTGGGCTTTGAAGCGTAAAGTAGGATGGGGTAGTTTTGGGTATTGATTATTTTAGATGTATAGTAAAGGGTGAAGATGAATAGGGTTGGTTGCGTGAAATTTTGATTTTAGAAAACGGAGCAGATTTTAGAATAGTTTGTAAGGGTCCATTTGGTTCATTGTTTGGAGGAAAAAAATATGGAGCTGCAAATACATTGACCCAGAAAATACTTTATTTTATTTGAATACATGTAGGAATCAGATGGCATTTGGAAATGCAATTATTAGCTGATTCGTTTTCTGTAACCAATAGCATTAACCAATAATATTTACTACCAATTACATGTATGATTATATTTTCAATACTTTATATATAATTAACGTATTTTAATAAAAAACATTTTTTTTTGTGGAATCAAGGAGCGCAGTAGCGCTCCGAAGGAAATAGGATTAAAATCACAGATTTTTTAAAAATTCTTAAAAATAATGAAAATTTAATAAATCGTATATTATTTCCTATCATAATATCACTATACTGGTATTTCCCAATTGTCTTTTATTAGCGACGAATGTAGTCTTCTAAGTATATACTTCATTCATTTAAATCCAAAAAAGGTAATTTTTTTTCCTTCCTTCAAATAAACGTTCATAAAACATTAATACTCCGATATTCGAGTATTCCCTCTCCTCAGATATAATTTTACCAATATAAAATATCAACAGAATGCAATCGTGCAATCTCACTCTCCACAGAACAACACCATACCAATAAACTCTCGCGGAAACAATCATCAATGTCGAGCAATCAGCTACCTAAACACACACATGTAGGGCAGTACACAAACCGCGCAACCTGCGCCGCACGTGCACCAACGAGGTTATATTTACAAACTCCGCATAGGCATGAGTATATACCTACAATACGTAACACACGTAAACTCATCATTCCGTCTACTCTACTTCTCTCTGCTCATAAACAAAAAGCCATACGACCGACACACACAACAGCTGCTGCTCTAAGGAAAATCTCTCGCGACGCTCACCAGACGTTCTCCTATATCTAATCACGTTCCCATCACCATGCTCCGAAACCCAAGCGATAAGAAAAGGACAAAATCCTGCTCCTATCCACACACGTATATATCCATCAGCGAAGAGAAGGGCAGACGCGCGTGAGTATTAGAGTCTATACTCTCAGACAGAGCGGTATAGAGGTATATATACCTACTGCACAGTGGTGGGGCCCCGCGAGAGCGTGCGGGGCTCTCTGTCTCCCACACAGAGCCACGCGGCTGCGGCGCGCACGTATACCTACATACACATACACAAATGGCGGCAGCGGCGTGCCTACATGAGGGGATCGCGGGGACTCGAGCGAGGCTCGAGCGGCCAGTCGCTCTCCGGGCCCCGTTGCGCGCGATACTCTCGCACGCGGCCGCGCTGTGTGGTTGGCACGCTTCTCTCTTCTATTCTATCCTTCTCTCTCTCTCCCTCTGTCTTGCCCTTATATACATATACACGGGCATACGTATAGCCTATCCCCCCATCCCTCTCACCTTCCTCCTTTGTTTTCGTCGACGCGCGTGCGTGCGAGCCGCGGACGCCGACGATTGTTGGTTATAACTAGCAGCAGTTGTGATACACATAATATAGAGAATTGTTGTTGTTGTTGTTGCTGATATATAGTGGTGTGCCGAGAGGAGATTCTCGCGTTCAAGAGCGCGGGGATAGACGCCGCGAGGACCGCAGTGCAGCACTACCACCGTAAGCAGCAAGGTAGGCATCATTATCGTCATCGTCTCTCAGCGACGCGTCTAAGTACCTATTACCCCCTTACTGCTCCCTTTCGTTGTATTACGCGCAACTGAGAGTGAGGTTATATATTATTTAGTGAAACGGAAAAAGTGTGATGGTCACGATGATGCAAGACGTGCCAATCGTGCGGGTACATATTGTATAGAAAGAAAAGCCGAGGAAAGGACCGCGTGTGCAACAGTTGCTGCTGCTGCACTCCGCGGGATCCTTCCTGTTTCTCTCTCGACGACCTTCTATTTTTTTTTCTTTTTCAAAACTATAGAGAGAAAAGTCGCCGTACGGAGAGCAGATGCGCGCGACGGCCGTATGGGGTCCGTTGGAATTTGTGAAAGGGCAGAGCAAGCAGCCGCGCGTGGGGATATATATATGCGTACGTATCCCGCCGCTGCTGCTGCTGCTGTTACTCCGAAATTTACGAACGTAACTTTCGCTCCGAAATTAAATTACCCTCGCGCGACTCCTTTTTGGGAAGCAAAGTTGCGGCTGCGGTCGGAAAAGTGTCGAATAAAATTATGTCCATAATGGTTCTCGAGCGTGACATGCGCCTGTTTTACTAGAAAAACGTGCGTGCCTGTCTTCTTTGAATAATTTGCTATGTTTTTTTCTTTACTTTTAAAGACGATCTTTTTTTTAAATAACTGCTGTGCTCGTAGTTTCTATACTTTTTGCGAATAAACGCTTTGGCAAGTATTCTCAGACAAAGAAAAAGTTAAACGATTATTCATGAAAAACTCGAGCCTGCAACTCGATAACTCTACACCACGCTACCCGCATCCGACTCATCCTAAACTCAGCACTTTTCTCCTCATTTTCATTCGCAGAAACAAAAGCCCAAGCGGCGAGAGCACGTGTGTGCATGTATGTATGTGTGTGCTGCAAGTGGGCAAAATCGCGCAGCGCATAACCTGATACTATCCCGCTCCGCGTTTACTCACTCACTGACTCGCTCTCTCTCTCCCCCTCTGTTCTCTCCTACTGCGCGTGATGAAAAAAAGGAAAAACAAACGCGACAAGGGCATGACTGCTGCCGTCGCCGTCGTAATTTTTATACTCGCTCTCGCGTAAAGACAATGCGAGAGGCGGTCGCCGTACCGAGAGAGAGAGAAAGACGCTTTCCTCGCGCCGGAGTCGCGCGCGGCGAATGGAAGGAATGCCGAGGTGCCAGGTGCACTATAATAAGCACGAGAAAAGAAAGTAGGAGGAATTTTTATGAATTTTTTTGTAGGAACGAGAAGCGCATGGAAATTACAGCGTGGGATTGTTTTTGAGGATACGGGACGGGAGTGTAAACAAAGGTCCGGGCGCTGTTGCATCATTCATGAATTATTGTAACGTGTGTGCCGAGTGGTAATTCTGTTATTTCTGGAAATGTACGTTCTCAGTGAAGATGCGCGCGCGAGAAAAGTCGTATACATCTATTTCTTCTGAAGGATTTTCAAGCTGTTAAAGTGTATCTCGTAAAAGGTCACGCGATGCGTGTTACTTGAAAAACAGCAACAGAAAATAATTCCAACACCGTGTAACCACAGCCGCGTTCTAAACAGTCCGTTTACGGAGCGAATTGAGAGAATCTAGTCTCGCGCTTTAGGATCGGGTAACGCCTGCACACAGTGTACGTGTGTAACTGTATAACTGTACAACTAATTTCACCGAGCTCGCTAGAGCAGCGCGTTTTACGCTCTTCGACCTCGTCGTCGTTGAACGCCTTACGCGCGCTAGTAAAACTCTCTTGCCTCGGCTCCTAAGTGCCAATAAAGCTTACATCGTAAATGCATGAAAATGCGGCACCCCTTAATTTTTCGACCCGAGCGCTGGCCGTGACGTTTATCATTTTCTTTTTATCTCGCGACGGTTTCAACGAACGCTGTGGTGTTTGTGTGCTTTTTTCTCCGAGTTTGCTGTACACAAACGCGAGTCGTAAATAAATTAACAAGTTTCGGAAAGTTAGCACACGACGGGAGCTTTGAAAAAAGTTCTGTGTAACGATCAAAGCGGCGAATTCTTTCGCTCCAATCTCTCTCGGACCGGAGCAAATTCTATTTTTCGTGTCGAAAGAGTTCTCATTAATGGACGTAACTTTTAAATTATAATGTCTTTTGGATATACCTATAGCCTTTTCTAAAAGTCCTTTGCTCTGACTCAAAATAGATCGTTATCTTATACGTTATATGCCCATTACGCTAATGATAATTGTTAACCCAACTGAGCCAAGGCTCGCGACAATCGAACCTATGCGTATAACAGTGAAACGATGGCGACGATTCATCCTTCGCGCCTTCATTAAAAGAAAAGCGTCATCTTCCAAGACCTTCTTTCTCACGTGCGCTCGCGGCCATTTCGAATTCACGATGGGGGGAGCCGAGGCCAATAATTTCGCTGCGCGGGCGTCTCTCTCTCTCTCTACGTTTCTCACGCTGCTCGTCGGGCGTTTAGTCGCGCGAGAATCGCCCCGGGCCGGGCGAAAATCGCGATGGTGCAAACGGCGGGAGAGAGCAAAAGCCTGCGCCGGGAAAATTGCCTGGGAGTGAGAGGAGGGTACGTGAGATTTTCGCTTTGGTGTGGGCGGACGGCGCTGTTGTTCTGCTTTATTGACTCTGCGTGGAGTGTGTATTTTTCTGCTAGTATATATGCGGGGAGGAGAGAAGTGGACGGAGAAACTGTAGCTTTAGAATGAATTTTTGAAAATGTTTTTTCGAGGGGTTAGTGGGTAGTTACCTTTTTATTACTTTTCCAGGGTTATTTGGACCTTGAATGAAATATTAGATCTTTGATGAGTTTCGTTAAGAAATGTGTGCACGATAGGACGATGTCGATAGATAAATTAATGCTAACGTGCAGCTGGGTAGCCGAAGGTCAGCACGAAAGAATAATGTACTCCGTTGTATATAAAAATATTTTTTCTTCAAGACAAATGCTTTTATAAAGGAATTCTCTTTCTTCATGACGCGGTTGTCTGTTGCAACGATAAAAGATATCTAAAAATCTTCAAAGTATGCACTGCAACAATAAAGACGCCATTTCGCTCGAAGGCATATTATGATGTTTTTTTTTTCAGCATCCAACACGGGATGAACTTTCGCACGATCTGCTACCAGTCAATAAGATGATTACTCATAACAGACAAGTGTTTTCTGTAGTGTATATATACCTACACACTCTTCGTTAATCCGGTCAATGAGTACACCGATTATTACTAATTATTATCTATGCTGAGGCCGCAGTTATTCCAACCGCATCATCGGAGAGAATAATTTATAAAAAAGAATGCAAAACACACTCGATCGTTTAATACACAGTATAATAATCGTTTATACATTCCTTCCACTCATCATTCTTAAAAAGAAAAAAACATTTAATAACCTCCTCATGCAAATTTAATTCAGTCACGGCTCCACATACCATCACAAAAGACCCAACAGTGCAGTACCCACTAAAAACGCAACACCGGCGCGCGCGAAAAAGTGAATGAACGCGTCGACGCGTAACGCGGGCATATATACTCACGAGGTCCAGCCAAGGCCGCCTGTGTGCAGTACAGCGCGGGTGTCGCGCGCATCCGTTGCGATTAAATAATCGCACGTATACGCGCGTGCACGAAACGCGATCGTTTCCGCTGGGGGTACATACTCTAAGGGCACCGACGCTGCGTTACTGCGGCTATTTTTGTTCTCTCACCGGCCGTCTGCTCGTAAACGTGCGCGCAGCAGTTGTGCGTTTTTTTGCGAGGCAATGGGTTTTTAGGGCGGAGAGAGTGATGATAGTGCAGCTTGTTAAGGAAATTTGTTTTACACGTGTTTTGCGAGCGACGGCGATGTGTATATACAGAGTGGTGAGGTGGGAAAAAACGGTGACGATGGTATCAGGCGTGAAATTGTAGATTAGATACTTTTTTTTAATGTCTGTATATATGTGTGCAGGACGTTTTGTAAATTAAATGGTACACATGGTTCGCTCGATTATATCGTAAAATATATAATTAAATCAAACGTGCAGATATAAAAGTATACTTTGTACATATCTTATAAATGTCGGTTTGATTCAACGCGCAAAGTCGACGGTTCAGATCCAAACACAATAAACCTTATTTCTTTTGCATACAATGACATTACGTGTTTAAGACGTGATTAGCGCTCATTAAAACCTACGCGCTCGCATATATATATACGCTTTTCCGAGCCGCCGCGGTATTATACAGCGCAGCGTTAATTATCGGATCGCGCTCGCTCTGCTAACGAAACCGATTCCATTCTCAGAGCACATGTCGTTTGCATTATTGCATGAAACCGTGATACATGGTAATCAGGTAAACGGCGCATTAACAACAGGTTCTATACTAATACAATATTTTAATTTTAGATCTTTCTAAACATTTAGCTAAAATGTGCGCTTTATATAAAGTGGAAGTGAAAATAATCGTCAACCGAATCCTTCGCTTGCGAAAACTGTAAATTCACCTCTTATAGTAGTCTATAACTCAGTATTAAAAAGGAACTTTCGCTATCGGATTTCAGATCTTTTATTTCTTTTTCAAGCAACTGCAGTCCGCGCCCGCCGGGTAAAATTATTTTATCTGAATGCATCGTAATTTTCAAAGGAGAGAAAACTGGTATTTTGAGTGAAAGGTGCCCCGACAGCGCAGCGTATCATTAAGGCTGCTGAACCGCGGCAACGTTCCCCGCCGTGTACCACGTATATGTATACAGGCGAGTAAGTTTTCAAAAGAGCCATTTAAATGCCAAACGCGTAGCGACAATATTTTACAAAATATATAGTTTACCGAGTATAGCTGAGCTTGTTGAATATAGCGCGCGTGCAACTTTGCAAACTACCGATTGTTCGAGTTTCTATTTGTTTGATATACACTTTACTAACAAGTATGTTTATATATATATTTACCAAAGTTGCATATTATCCACGTTAAAATACGGCTGCTGCGAAATCAGTTTAAACCAGTTTGAAAACACAACTTCATCTCTCGCGTGTAAGTATACAGCCTGTATTCATGGTATAAGTAATGGATAAAAAGTGTAACACATTTAAAATTATCAATGAATCGTAAAATTCAAGCTCCGCGTCCGTATAACCGCTGTTATAAGCGCCTGCGCCATAAAACGCAGCAACAGCAGCAGCAGTGGCTGCATACAAACGAGCCTCGGGCATGGCAACCGCAAACCTCTCTTTGCTGCTGCTGCACATAGCTTGGAATTCAAAATTTTTCACGCTACCTTACAACCCCGCCGCAAAATAAAAAGGACGCGCAAAAAAGGGAAGGCACCGAAAAAAGTGAACGCAGAGAAAGACGAGCTTTATATACTACATGCCGCTCTCTTTCTCTCTGCATTCGGGCACATGTGTGCGCTGGCTGTATGAGTACCATAAAGCCGCCTCTGTGCAGCACGATAAAGCACGCAGCTCCGGCGGTATGGCACATATAACTAGGCTCTCCGCGGATTTACCTCGTTGCGAAATGCAGGCGGCGACGATGTAACGACACGGCGGTAGCTCTATAGGTACATATACTATGTATGTATAGGTAGAGTCGGCTGCTGCCTTTGATGCGTAGATCCTCGTCGTAACGGTTTCCTCTGCGTGAGTTGTGTACACTTTTTCCGATGCCGCCACCGCGCGACGACCGTTTCGAGAGAGGTTTAGCTCGCCGCTGTGGAACGGAATATGGCTTCGTTGCGCGTATATAGGTGATGACTGGATTTAAGCGAGGTTAGGGCACTTGTTGGACGCGTCGCATGGTTTCATCGAGTCGTTTGTAGTGGCGATCACCGGAGTTTAGATGGACATCCGAGAGAGTGACTTTTTTACGCTATGGATTATGTGCAGTGGAATACGGAGATTATGTCGTTGAGGCTTCTTCGATTTTTTTTTTTAAGAATATATATACTTTAATCGATTCATAAGATAAGCCATACAAATTAAAATTCAAAATTTTTTCTGAAAACTAAGTTTCTAATATATCAATCACTATTATATATCTTAAGCATAATATAACGTAATACCCGATAAATTCATAATATGCCCGAGTGAGGTTTAATTATCTGTGTTAATCAATGATCAAGCGCGAGCAAATAGAATCCGCAACATGTAGGCTTACGGGTATATCGATTTCAGTAAATCAGTCTCAATGTCATCGATCAGTTTTCACCGAGTATACATATATACACACGAACCTCGCTGTTTCACCGGTATTACGCTCGATTGCGTAACGCGTACACGCGCAGATAAATACGCAGATAGTCGCTGTTCCGAATCCCACTGCCAATAGAAAAATTCACTTCTGAAACATATCGTAACGAATCTTCAGAGACAATCCATTGTAACCCCTTTCCTTTGAGGGCAGCCGACAAAGCATCGCACTCGCGTGTATATAGCCCCGAGAAAATTCGAAAACCGTTCGTTGCAGCAGCCTCTATACCTCGGGGCGCCGCGCCGGTGAACAAAAGTCAAGCGCGAAGGAGGTGAAAAATGAGAGAACCGCCGGGACTCGTCGTCGTTTCCGCACGTGAATCACGCCCGGAGGATCATAACGGACGGGGAAAGATAGAAGAGGAGAGAGGCGAGAAACACGGACTACACAGGGATGAGGTGTCAATTATCGGACCGCGTTCAGTTCTCTCCTCGTTCACCGAACAAAGAGAGTTTGTGGAATCCCTTTCGGGTTACGTGTGTGCGCGACGCGATGACGTGCAGTTTCGGGAGGAAAGTTCGAAGGAGTCGTTTCTGTGCGTCGCTGGTCATCGGTTCGGAATTACTGTGGCCGCGCGGATTGTCGGAAAAGAAAAGGACGTGGTTTATTGCTTCATTCCTCGAACCCCGTATATATACTTTTGGGAATTGCTTTCGCGGACAGTATTATAGTGCGCAGTGCAGGAAAAAATTTTTAAAGTCGCCTTGTTAGGTGCACGAACAGAATATACCATCGTATTTTCTAAATTATAGTATAATCAGAAAACAAAGTTTGGAAACTAGAATTATATCCTTGTTAATTTCCTCAACAAGTATTTATGTCATTCGTCAACCAACGGCAACTTCTTTTTCCCCCCAGCAACGCTATCTACAAACTTTTTCGTCGATAAAGTAGCAGCAGGACTATACACACGCCGAGCAATTTATCCCCTCGTCATATGATCTCGCCATAAAGCCTCCACTCTCATTACATAACTCATCCTCGCACCCTCGCGCGTCTTCCAAGATACACACCATATACAGCCACTAAAAGTCACTCGAGCCGAGTGGCCACATTTCACTCCGAAAAACGTATATACAACGTTCTCGGAGCTGCATATGCGCTACCTTCCACCGCGGAGGATCTGCGGAATTTATCTTCCAAAAATATTTATCCGAGCCCCTCGCGTAGAGTCGCGGAGATTATGCCGCCTCTCCTTGGCTGGCGCGCAACATAATCGCCCCGCGCGCACGCTGAGCAAACGCGCGGCGCGACGAAACGCGATAGCCGACGAGTCCAGGTGTGCGGCTTGTAATCGCGCGCTCGCCCCTGTGGATAAGCCTTAGCTCTTCTTCTTCTTCCGCTGTCTTTTTTCTCTCGTTCTCGGTTCTTGGCGAGGGGGCACTTTCTAATCTCAAAAGAACGGAGGAAAAAAGAGAAGAAATTTCCGGAGTGCGGTTAGTATCTTGGAGCTGTGCGTGCGTGTGTGTTGATTTTTCTTGGTTATGGGGAAAGTCGCACACGTCGAACGAGTTTTTCGAAGCGGTGGGTTTCCTTGTTGAGGTAGCTCGAATGTTTGAAGATTGATTAGAGACATTTAAATGTGTGACACTTCCTGGGATCGCGGTAAACTTGGTACATACGAGGGAACTTTTCACAACTGTATCAAGATAAATAGAATACCAATTTTTAAAAAAATTTCTATCAGTGGAATAAACTATTACTTGCCTTTATAAAACCAAAGGAATAATTCTACGAAATTTGCGTTGAAAAATCTGGTAATACTCGGGCACCGCTCAGTCCATGTATACTTATACACAACAGCTTTTCTTACCCAAAAAATCCATCGCCTTGAAAATATACCCATCGCCACATCACACGAATAATAATAAAAAAAAAAGTCAAAAGCCAATGAGGTGGTGTCGGAGGAGGCGGAGAAAGGCGCGGACCAAATACCTTTCCCACGTGTGCGCTGTAGCGAGAGCGATCGTAGGGGCCGGGCGACCTTGGACGATTTCACGATTCACGCTCGGGGAATGCGCGTGGCGAGCGCTTCCATCTCATTCATGCGCGACTTTCCTTGCTCGTTGTTTCGGGATTTCTCGACGATTTCTTGGAAAGCAGCGCGTGACTCGTCATGTAGGTGGTCGTAGGAATGGGGAGCGCGCAGGTAGCGTTGCGGATGTGAAAAAAACGTTTAGGACTGTGAGACGTAAGCGTTAGGGATGATGAGGGTTTACTAATTGCGTTTAGGGAAAAACGGTGTTCGGTCGTGGTCCCAGGGTTGCGAGAAATTTTGAATGGGTCGGATGAGAGCGTTTACGTGGGCGGTTGAGTTGTGTGTCTTTTATATACATCAATGTTCGCTAGACAAGTAATAACAATGAATGATTGCTGACTTGTATTTTTTGCAATGGCGCGTTATTTATCGTGCAATTTTAAGTGGACTTATTTATGATATACTAAAACGCTCTTGTTATTTTATGTTTAAATTTTATTTAGAAAAATAAAAAGAAAAACAATAAAATGTTATTAGGTTAACACCATCGTGAATTCAGAAGCGATTTTGATGACTGTACAATAAATTTGAAAACTTTGAAGAATGCGCGCATGAGCTCACGGAGCTCAGTAACAATTTTCTGTTAAATTCGAAGAATAAAAGACTCGCAATTTATCTTGGAACTGTGTTTCATTGAATATTGCAACCAAAGACCAGTGAGCATTTCGCTTCACGGTATTGCTTCTTGAGCAGAATGTATTATACTAGAAGTAAATAAATTCTTGTAGTTTTATAATCCAACTTTAATTTTCGACACATCTCTATATAACATTAGAAGAGATACAATATAGAAAACATGATCCTTGGTTATGTTATTCGTCCTATTTGCAATTAATATATGTATAAAGGCTCCGATTTCTGTGTAAGCATGCTTGTGTGTGAATCAACAAACCGATGATTCACGAAGAAAAACAGTTAAAATTAATTGCCGTAAATTAGCTACTCCTCGCTCGATTGGAATATCGTTTCACTCCACGCAAGCAATCTTGATAAACAACGTGAATTTTCACGATAATCGCCTGCTTCGATCGGTAACGTGATTCAAACCCCGCAAGCATTTTCCCAACCCATCATATACATACTTCCACTCGTCAGACGGGCTATATACACAAAACGCTTGACTAACAGGGCCTCGCGCGCGCGCAACCACCAAAACAACAACGATCTTACTTTCAAACTATTCGAAACACGCCGACTACCGGCGTTCCCCGGCCGCCCAGCCTAGCCCATTAAAATCCCATAAAAGCTACTGCCTGTACTCAAGTCGCAGGCGCGCGCTCTCAAAATCCACGGAAATCCGTTCGTCAGCGGAGAACGCGCTTGTACAAACGAAGGCGCGCCGCTTGCGTATAAGTATGTATATTCTAACTGTAAAATCCATTGGAGTATAGTCGCGCCGACAGCGTCTCGTCCTTTCACCACGGCGCGGCACCTGCGCGAAAGAAAAAAATTATTGTGCTCTTCCGCTGTGTATGTGTGTATCTATCGCGAATAAAAAGCGCCCGTGTTCGCGTGAATTATTCATGAGGCCTCCTCGCGCGGATGTATAAGAGGGAGGAAACGGGGCGGAGTGTGGATGAACGTTTGTGGAGTAGAATTTTTTCTAAGTGGAGGATCGGTATATAGGTTGGAAGTGTTGAGTTTTCGAGCCTACGGTTGAGCAATAAATAGTATTTTTATCTTATGTATCGTTAAATGAGTATAGTTTAGTGAATGTCATAACTATAAAATTCACTAAACTGTATATGAACAGCAATACAATGATATTAGAACACGAAGAATTAAAAAACAATATGCTCACGTGTGCCCAGGGGCAAAAATCTTTATCGAATAAAAACACACACAAAAAACTTTGCATAATTTATCTCTCGATTGTTATTTCGAGCATCCGCATTAATATTAACGAACGCGAAGGTATACAGGATTTGCATGCGCCGCGTGGAGTCGATGCACGCCGCGCCGGGGCTGTTCTATATTCATAAGGAAAAAGAACGCGTAAACTTTTAACGATGGAGATAAAAATATTTTCCATCGTGACCAGCGAGGTATAGCAATTAAAACTTGCGCGCACGCACTCCCGATTACATTTTTTTTTTTGCCGTGGACCCTTCGCAGGTCTGAAAAGCCAATTGCGATTCGCGCAGTTCCGTTATGATTGGATATGAGCGAAATACATATATCGTTGCTTATTGTAATTTATATTTGTTATAGGGTATTAAACATTCTTAATAGTTTGATATTCTTATAAGTAGTAAGCTGCTAAAGTGCAACGATTCTCTAGAAACAAACGAAGTGAATATTTTACTTGGATTTCGAATGTTTAAGGACGAAACTATATGCATACTATAATAAAGGCTAAAAATAGAAGAAACGTGGTTAAACATAAAACTATTATTCTTAGAAAAAAGGAGCTATTTTTATAAACATATGCATCGCATATTTTCTCCAAACAAGCACAATTATAACCAACAACTTTTGAATATATATCATCAGTTATACAACGAGTCACGCATGACGAGACACATAATCCGCGATGTCAATAAGAATGACCCGAAAAAGCGCAACAAAATCCGGCCGTCGTCACGCGATCGCCTGAAAAACAATTAGATCCATCTCAATAAAGCGGCCGTGATGTGTAGAGGCCAATAAGTATAATAAGTATATACGCGCGCGTCCGATACCCTCAGCTTCTTTCTCTCGTGGACTAACGGGGCAACCGCTAAACTCGCGCGAAACTCGATATGTCTGGCGTGTAAAACCAGTCTAGCATCTATCCCCCACGCGCGGCCGACTTGTCAGGAAGCGAGTAGACATCTCTCATGCTTCACTTGCGGAGTGGATCTAACTGTTCTATTTTTCGAAAGTTTTTCGACTTTCTTAGAATATCGTTTCTAACGTATACTATAAGTGGTTATGGAATGTAGGAATGTGTAGCTGTTAATTTTCGGAAAAATGTGATTTAAACGGATGACGCGTCGCATCGTACTGTATGTAATACTTGTCATGTGACAATTACCACTCGCTCGCTGCTCATGCTTTAACCTCCTAATGTCGAGCGGGAATTTAACGGTTTGTTTACACACTTGCGTCCATAGAGCACGACAAAAACCGTACCACTTTCCACTTTCTATAATCCTAAAATTCGCAATATATATAATACACGACCCCGCCGGTATCGAATTACGTAAAAACTTGACGACATCTTGCGAAACCGAAAGCGCGGCGGGTATACAAAAAGTGCCGAAGATTATACAGCAGCCGCAGCACGCGCAAAAAAGTACAAGCCAAAAACACGTCGTCGCTTCTGCAACCGCAAAACGAGAAGAAAAATATACTCGCGACTATATACACGTACATAACGGGGACAATATACTCGCGAGCTTCTTCTTGGCGGTTGACCCCGGTACATACGATGAGCGTAAGGAGGCGGCGCTCAATTAATTAACTAATAAACTTCTAACGACGTACAACTCGATACACGAGCGCGTGGGACTGGCGCGGACGGATTTTCAGGGTCTTATCGTTTAAGCGTAGCCCGACTACTACTCTCGTCAAGTGGCTCTTTTCGGCTAATCAGCTCCCGTCGCCGGCTGCCGGAGAGTTACGCGAACCTACTATATATGCTATACACTCGACATGGGAGTGGTTGCACAGCGTGTATATAGTAAATAATTTGCGGGAGCGTTGATTTTCGGAACGGCTTGCGGGAAATTAATCGTAATGATGGGCGTGCGCGCCTGTTGACGTGGTCGAGGTTTTTCCATTATACTATTCAGGATAATATGTGATAAAAAGTTAACTGTAGGATATTATTATTGTTATTATTATTTCGATTTTCTGTGTAGTAGTAGCATAGCTATATCCTAGATATTATAATTTTTCCACATAAACACAACATCTGTTGAATGAAAAGGAGATACCGGCTAATTCCTGCGAGCGCTGATAACATTGTAAATTCAGGAAGTCCGTTAAGATAACACACGAGTGTCTTTGATTCACGCATCGTGTGTTTCCGCGTCGTGAATTATATTATACATAGCAACGATCCTCGATGTACTCTGGTAATGATATCTTCTACAACGATCTCCCGAATAATTCCAAACTCTATTCCTAATTCTTTTATCAGATCGAGACAAGATCGCCGCCTGCTTACAAGTACGGCGCAACTTGAAATTCCACGTTCTTTTATATCGTACCGACTAATTGCCTCTCCAATAAAGCCACGAAACATCTCCATTTCTTATCAATAAAACACTACAACATCCACGCGGCGCTGTATATTCTCTTTGAACACACCATATAAAATACTGCCGAAGCAGCGCGGCTCTTATCAGAGAATCCAAACAGAACCATCATCCGCGAGCAAACTCTCGACAACTCGTCACACGTACACATACTCTTCGTTTCACCGTTACACGTGCATTAACCCAATCCCAGGCGTATAACGAAAGAAAAAAAAAATCGGCGCGTAACTCGGTCTGTTCTCCATGACGCACGAAAAAGTACGCATCCTCGGTCGCGCGTAACCGTCCACGCTTCAAGGAACGTAGGAGTATAAAAAGGCACGATGACGAGCGGCGCGTAAGGGCCCCACTATATACCGTCGTCGTCGCCGCCGGAAGCGCTCGCTGGACCCGTTGTTACACAGCGCTCTATCAAGAGCGAGAGGCGCGCTCGCTCGGTCATTCCAGTGTCCGGCGGCGAGCCGATCATGTCGCGAGTTGTCGTCGACGTGCCGTTACAGTGGCTTTTTGGAGAGGAATAACGTAGCGCGAAGAAGTGCGTGGGATAAACGAGCGGTTCAGTGATCCGAGGTATATATGTGAGAAAGAGAGTTCAACGTGGGTGGCTAAGTGGCTGATATGTATACTTGCTGAGAAGAAACGAGGAGTTGATTCGCGTTGAGATTCAGTGATGTGGTTCTTTGATGGCTCAGTTGTGTAGGAAGGATTGCACGGGATGTGCGTGGAAATGACGTAGTTATTTTTGGATAAAAAAAAAAGAGATGCGTGTAAAAAGTTGTGTGAACGATATGGCAAACAAGACGAGAATATAAGTAGAGCAAATGTTTAATTAGAGGAGAAATTCGGATGGTAGATAGTGCGAGCGTCAAATAAAATGTGTTAAGCGTATACGTGTTCTGAAAACTAGATAGTACAAAACCACAGGTTGAGATTTTAAGAAAAATTAAGGAAACACGTACGGTTGCGGGTTCGTAAAACTTGTTGAAACGTCGTGAATCATGACGCGAAGTAAAAAAAAAAAGTTATTGTTACTTGCGGTTTTTCAAAAAGCGAGCATTAACACACTTTGTATGTAGTAGTGAAACGTTCCGTAGAGTTATGATGATTAAAATTAAACACCAAGTCCATAAATATTTTAAAAAAAGTTGTACGTAAAGTCAAGAAGCGGAAGATTTATTTCTAATTGGAAACATCGTCTTATTTGAATTCAAAAGTTTTCGTTTGCTTATACAACCGTTACTCGGATTTTGTTTACGACACTCGAAGAAAGATTTGAAATATCATTAATTTATGCATCGTATTACATGGTAGGATTACACTTCCGTATAACCTACTATAGCACAACTTCTGACAGTTTATATACTTTGTATTTTCAAACAAGAAAAATTAACGAGAGCTGAAGTTATAATCCTCGAGCGAAGACGGGGGATTACATTCCACACGCTAATGCGACGACGTGCAGCGTGGATTACCGCTCACCATTATTTCACGAAGATTTATTCCCGTCGCGGAAAATCTGAAATAGTTTTTGACAGCATCTCTCACCAGTCGCTCCATATTTTGTAAAAAAGTTTTATATAAAAACTGTTAAATTTTCAAGCAAATTATCTTTATTACCATTTATCCAATGTATAACGTTTAAAGTTATGTTAATAACCAGTTAGTGGACGAACGACGCCAAAGTGCACATTATAAAATTACACGAGCGCGCGCGAGCCGTTATATTCCAGATAGATTGTAAAAATCGATATATAAAATTACAATAAATTGATACCAGCCTCGATCGCGATTTAATGCATTATTTTCGCAATGGCAACGCCAGCCGAGCGTGTAATAAATGGGAAATTCTTATACTCGTCGAAGTAACCATTACGCGGAATGCGCATTTTTTTCCCCCCTTCTCGTTCTTAACTCGCCGATTATTATCAGCGATCTCCGCGGCCTATTTCTCGAACCGATCGGACACTCTCACCGCCTTTTCATAAATCATACACCCAACGTTCCTAATTATATCATTTCAACTATAACCATTGATTTACTTAATTATTAAAAATATAAAGAATAAAAATTAACGATTGCTTTTTATTTTGTTTCAGACTAGCGAACCGTGAAAGATGGCGGTGTTCGGACTGGTGTCGGCGGTCGCCGGCTTCGTGAAAGTACGATATTTAATCGACAAGGCCATAATTGATAATATGATCTTCAGGGCGCACTATAGAATCACCTCGGCTATTCTCTTCGCCTCTTGCATCATACTCACGGCGAACAATCTAATAGGTAAGTGTGTGTGTGTGTGTGTGTAGCTGCTACACGTCTATATACAGCTATTTTTTTCGCCTTTCTCCTCGAGCGAGTATATGAAAAGACCGCCTCTCCCCGGTTCGTTCCACGGCATTCCCATGGCGGTTTGGCGCGCTCGATAGATATTGTTTTTGTTCGTGAAGAATATACAGTAAAGTCGAAAATAAACTTTTCTAATTTAACGCGCTGTAAATTTGTCCGCGAGACGCACTGGGTAAAGTTAGTATAACAAAAGCTCGTGTCTGTTTCGGCGCACATAACAAGCGACTGTTGAACTCTATTGAAACAATTATTATTTCCGTCTCGATATATCATTGCCGTTATTGGTCTGACTCGATCCTTTCGATGGATTGAATAATCAATATATCGTGGGAACTGGAACTTTTATCGCGCTCTCGAAATTAATTACGTAAGCTTGTACAACAAATTAAAACGTTTGAACGAATTTATAAGGCTTTATATTAATATTAGTTCGCGGCTTTCAAAACTAATTAACGTATAGCTGTAATGTTGATCAATTTGCTAGCCGCATGTATAAATTTCCATCTCCTTATTACAAAATCAAACAAACGTAAAATATTACTTTGCTCGCGTGAAACGATACAATTATAACATCCACGCACGCATTAGAAACATTTCTTCGAGTCCGGTGAGAAATCACAACTACACGCCTCGCGCGAACTGCAATAAAATGCAAATCGCTCTGAAAATCTGCTTTCGTTATACACATCACGGCGTGTATATTTGTCCGGGAATCCCCCTCATTTTACACGTCTATCAGATAAGCCTCGCGCTTCCTCTTTTATCATTCGCCCAACGCGTTTTGTTAGATCTTGTCTGAAATTTCGCACGCGATACATATATCCTTTTTACTTCCCGGAATGGTAAAAGCTGATCGGTTAATCGCTACTGCTCTATTCTCGCGCACTTTTATCGCGTGTCGATCGTATTTCGCTGTCTATCGCAAAGGGACTCGCTAAAAATATATACGCGCGCACGCGTGTCATTATAAAACCGCAGCATTATCTCCGAGTTCGAATATCACACGTACGACAAAGGACGGACAGACGAACCGATTCGTCAGGCATTTATGTAATTCAGTATATGAGCCATTAGGCCTCTTGATTAACCTCCTTCTTTCTTCTGGTACGCAGGTGACCCGATAAACTGCATCTCGGACGGCGCGGTGCCAGGCCACGTGCTCAACACCTACTGCTGGATCACGTACACGTTCACCCTGCCGGCCAACAGCCTCAAGCCCGTCGGCACGCACGTGGCACATCCTGGCCTCGGCGGTGACTACGCTGACAAGAGGTACCACGCCTATTACCAGTGGGTGCCGTTCGTGCTCTTCTTCCAGGGCGTTCTCTTCTACACGCCCCACTGGATGTGGAAGCAGTGGGAGGAGGGCAAGGTACGCGCCATATCCGAAGGCATGCGCGGCGCCCTCGTCGAGTCCAAGATAGAGCGAGAGGCGAGAATGCAGCGACTCGTTCAATATATCTGCGACACTATGCATCTGCACAATAGCTACGCCGCCGGATACTTCTTCTGCGAGGCGCTCAACTTCATCAACGTCGTAAGTATAGTCGCCGCGAATTTATCAGTTTTCGATTTGTAAAAGAGAGAGAGAGAGAGTACGAAGTTTGTAACATCACCTGTTCGGTTATGGGGGCACCGGTAATTGCAGGTTTGTCTTGTATGAGCGACCGGTTATTATACTTGAATGCACCGGCGCTCCAATTACTGGGCACAATGGGGCTTGCTAAATGATCGACCTCGATCTTAAAAATATTTTTTTTCTTTTTAACGTTTCCATTTAATTGTTGTAAAAGTATAATGCAAAAAATTGTCTCGGGTCGTTATGGCATTTAAATGCGAAAAAGATATATGAGAGCCATGAAAGCAATTTCAAAAACTGTGCTTGTGAGAAGCGAAAATGTCCAGCTTTGGAAAGCAAAAGTTTGAAACAAAAACAAAAAAAAAATCCTAGAACATAGGAATAAAAACTTTTTCAATTTCCTGCCACCTACTCTGTGATTAAACTTTCAGCGGTTTCTCCGTCGACATCAATCTCAACTTTCCGCAATAGTTGCGTGGAGAGAGAGAGAAAAATCCTTCCTCCGTCCTGCAAAAAAAGAAAACCCACATTCCATTGTTCTCAACTAATCACGACACATTTTCAGGTGGGCAACATGTTCTTCCTGGACGCGTTCCTGGGCGGAGCCTTCCTTACCTACGGCTCGGAAGTCATCAAGTTCAGCAACATGAACCAGGAGCAACGCAGCGATCCCATGATTGAAATCTTCCCACGGGTCACCAAGTGTACATTCCACAAATTCGGTGCTTCTGGCACGATTCAGAAGCACGATGCTCTCTGCATCCTCGCGTTGAACATCCTCAACGAGAAGATCTTCATCTTCCTCTGGTTCTGGTTCATCCTCCTCGCGGTCATGTCCGGCCTTGCGCTGCTCTACAGCATGGCTGTCGTCCTGCTGCCCAGCACCCGCGAGACCATCCTCAAGAAGCGATTCAAGTTCGGTACCGCTGCCGGAGTCAACGCACTGATCAGAAAGACTCAGGTGATTATCTGCTGCTGATAACTTTTTTTGCAAAAATCGTGTAGCTTTAAAAGGGAATTCTTGTAAAACAAAAGTTGCGAAAGTTTGGTTGCATCATTATGTGTATCTATAAACAATCTTTGCCAAGAGTTGACTTCTTTTTCTCTTCGTATAATATTGTGCGAGAAGAAATTGAATTGAACAAACACGATAACTTTTGTTTAACTGCCCCCTTAAGATAGTCTATAAAACAGCCGCGATGCTATAAAATGTTCATTTCTGGGTTTATAAGTTCCGAAGAGGAGAGTCGAATAGATTTACCTTACTCTTTTGAAAGAAAATTGCGCCCGAAGAACTTACGAATTTGAAGTCAAAGTGACTTCAGTGCATTAAGCACTTAGAATTTGAATATGTAATGACCTCGAAAAGTTGAAGGAGCATTATGAATAATTTAATTTTACATTCAAAATAGACTATTCTACATACTTGAACGAAGGATAGTTTTACGTAAAATGAGTAAAGTACCTATGCTTGTTTGACATTGCTTAATAAATGATTAGAAATAAAGCGAAATACAATAAAGAAACATATAGTAAAATTTTCTCCAATTCTTCAGGTCGGTGACTTCCTGCTGCTGCACCTGCTGGGCCAGAACATGAACATGATGGTGTTCAACGAGCTCCTGGACGAGCTCTGCCGTCGCCTGCATCTGGGCTCGAGCAGCGGTGCCTCGCCGGCCTCGATGCCCTCGGCGCCCAGCACGCTCGAGATGTCGCCCATCTACCCCGAGATCGAGAAGTTCCACAAGGACACGGAGATCTAATACGGGGCGCTAGAGGGGCGCACACACCACTTTGACAATTCCCTTCAGCAAAACATGTGATAAACCGCGCGGGACACAACCCCCTCGCATCGAGAAACGAGATCACTAGTGGCTCTTTCTCGCTCCGAGGACGACCGCGCGAGTACGAAGAAGACGACGAAGAAGAACACGGAGCTAGTGCGACGACTTGATGTGTCTATATGTGTGCGACGGGAGAGTGTGTAGCTGTTGGGCTGCTTTGAAGCGACGGGCTGTGCTACTACACACAGGTGTGACAAGAGCGGCCTCCGCTTCGAGGCACATATATAGAAAGAGAAAGATTGAGTCTTCTCGCGCGCTCTCCCGTAATCCGTATATATATAGATATATAATACTTGACGACCACGCGGTTTTGTGAAGAAGCTATAGAGTCGCGCGCGTGCGCGCGCGATCTTCGCATAATGTAACGTTACTATTATAATATTATATTATTATTTTTTTTCTCTTGATTTTTGGGGCAGTATGTCGATTAAGCCTGCGGGGAGAAGTGTGTGCCGTGTGTGTCGGGCCAGTTGATGATTGCGCCGATTGAAATGGATAGACGCATTTGATAGATTAAGATAATGTTAGAGGAATGATGACAGTTTATATAATGTAGACAAATTTGCTATTTCTATAGGTTAGAGAAACTCGATTGTTAGTGCCAAAAGTTTGATAACTCATCGTAATAAAAATATTAAAAAATTTACACATTATTTTTATTTACTATATACGAATTTCATATTTGGTACAAGAGAGAATCTTTGTATTGAGAAATTTTTGTATTTAGTATAATTGAATAGCGGAATTGAAGTGTAGTACTTTTGCGTGCAATTTGACAGTTGTCAATAACGAATGAGTGCTTTTTGGACGTTTGATTGACATACTGCCTTGCTCATTTTGTCATTAGTATTCGAACTCGGCGAATTTCTTGTACGCGAGGCCTCGCAAGTCTTTTGATATAGCTGAAAATGTGTCTTAGCAAATCTAAACTTTTTTAATAATTATTTTGCGTATATAGTTTTTTTTTTATTTCACATTCATCAAAATCGAGGCATATAATTTAATAATGTATACGTGACCACAAAAAAACCATCGAGTATCGTTTTTGTTATTTAGGTAGTTAGATCAAATGATTGCAATTGTAAATTTAAGATTTCATTAATAGTAATGAAAAAATCAAACTTTATATTAAGATTATAACTATTAGAGCTTGTTAAAAGAGCAATTACAACGATCACTAAGAACATATTTTACTATTTTTATATCGTTGGTATAGATATGATAAAACCTTATGAAAACAATCTTGTAATATACTTGATTAAATAATAAAGATTTTATAAATTTTCATTACGAGAAATATTCATTATCTTATAACAAAAAAGAGCTAAAAATAAAAAAGAACTTGTAAATAGCGTCTCGTTGCGATAACAGTTCTAAACGTCACAAGTTATAAATAACACAAAAATGCCATTAAAAAACGATACTCCCTCTACATATGTTTGAATTTGCAAATCGCATAAAGTTTTGTATAATCTCTTGCAACAAACATACCTTTTTCACGGACAATGTTTGTAATTGTCATTGGGCTCGTAGTTACACAATCATTCTTTGTGTCGCTTTTTGTCCCATTCCATCGTTTCGACGATTCATAAATCACCAGAGAAAAAACGAGCCAGTGGTAGTTGTTTTTTTCGAATTTCCCGCGCGCGCGCATCTCCGTCCAACACGGACTTTTTCTCTATACCTATAATACGAGCACTGCACGCATTTCGCTCATCTTTACGGTTACGGTGTAGAGGAAAAAGCCGTCATATGTCACACTTTTTCGACTCTCATTAGGATTAACGTCGCGCATACGTGCCTTTTATAATCAAAAGCCATTTTTTTTTTTAGAAAACTTTTTATTAGTATTTTACCATGCTATAAGAGAAAAGAAAATGAACGAGCAAAGGCTTGTAAATTCTTCTAAATTCTGTACAAAGTATTAGAAATAGAATCATCGAAAAAGAATAGTTATGGCTGTCTTGATGCACAACAAGTTTTTTTTTCATTCTGTGAACGTTTTAACGAGAATTACATATATGGATCAGAACAGATGTAACTATTTCTTCTCACTTTAAAAAAAAGCAATAAATATTCCGTGTTCTCGATTGCGACGAGATCGGAGAAAATATAGATTCGCATTATAGCAATGTATCAATAAAGAAAAAAAAGAAAAAAATAATTCCGCTACTTACGTAGTTCATAGAGCTCGATTATATATATTATAAATATAGTTTATGCATATATGATATAGACCTGTTCTCTGAGTGATATGTTAATAAATAATAGCCTTGCGAGGATATAGAAACGAGTGATGAAAGGAAGCAGAGTAACGATGAGGATTCCGAGAGTTTTAAAAACTGGCAAGGGCGTAGTTATTTTGTAATTTCCACAATGTGCCTCTCGTACGGTTATAAAAACACTTAGATATTAAGAAATTTTTATGAATCTAAAAGAAAGCTGCCTGCTCAATCGTTATTATACATAATTTACGCCGCGATGCAAAGTGAGAGGAAGACTGTCAATTTGTGCAACGCCGTCAAATGAAAGAAAAGCAATTGTGAATTTATAAATTAATAAATAAAGCTAATTATTCAAAAACATTTGGGTCATTTCATTGTTTCCAATGTAATAATTGCGTCAAATATAAAAATCATTTTTCATCGATACCTTAACATTAAATGCAATCGATACTTACCAAGTTAAATAACTATAATTACTCATGAAAATTTCAACTTAAAAATATCAAACTAATAAGGGTCTTGTATAATAAATTAATTTTTCAGAATATTTCTTCCAAAGCCATTTGTTACTATGGAAAGAAAATAATTTTGTACATATCAATTTAAAAGAACTAGTTATTTTGTTCATTCAATCACTTAATAATAAATTAGCCTAATATACCTTTCCAACTATGTTATTAAATCATCGTTTATATCAACAATTTAGTAATCATAATTACTAAATTATTTATCGGGAAACTCATTCAACTAGACCTCTGCAGCACCTGCATATTTTGTTAAATTACCATGAGTCACGATTTTTAAAAATTGACATGACTCATCAGCATTTTGCAAACCAATAAATCACTGCATAAAATCTACCAAATGAGATTGAGATTTCCTCGACAGCTATAAATGTATATACTACAGAATCGCCATCGAGGCTCAAGTTCATCATCCTGGACAAGACACAACGACACCTCTCGTCATCAGACATGCAGCATTGTCGCGAAAACTCATCACTCATATAAGTTAGAAGCGCTCAGGCACGGCTATTTTATATAAATCATCGCTTTACTCACCGGTTTCCCCAGTCGACCTTGTTGATGATCTGCAGCTTGAGCTCGCGCGTCTGGTCGGTGGTGAGGGTGCCGGCGAGCAGTTGCCGCCGCCACTCGAGCAGCTCGCACATCACCTTCCGCAGCGTGTTGAACTTGTACGTCTCCCGGTCCTAGAGAGCGCGAAAGAAAGATAATTGCACTTGTGTTTATTTATGGCTCTTGCAAGTTCAGGAGCTTTGCTTTTGTTTTTATTCGTGGATAACAATTGATCTTTTCAAGCAGTAGTTGTTGATACTGTGTGTTTTACGTTATTTTCACCAAGAATACAAAACTATATTACTATGTTAATTTATTAGAATAGTTTGGCGAAATGAATTTAAGAAACGATTTATATGATTGTTATTATGATAATGCCGTAATAATCTATCCGACGTTAGCCGTCCGCATGTGCGAAGCACTTAATGGATTTCATGCTTCAAGACCACGTTGCGACATTTCCTTTTTCTCTTTTAGTGTCAAAACCGCGTACTTGCGGTTCGGAGGAGTTAAGCTCTGTGCGTCAAAACTTCATACTCATATAATCCGTACAGCAATTTTGTACTTGGATATTTTAAGCTTGGCATTGTTCGGGTTCGCCTACCTTACTTTTCTAATGAAAAATTAATTGCGTATAGTCAAATTTTTCATAATAAATTTCATCTCTAATATCTATTTACTCAAAAATAAGTATATAATCTGATATAGAAAAACCATATTTGAAAAATAACGTTTTTCAGAATGAGATATTCATAATATACAAACCACGTAGAGCCTTTTCCAAATTCCGCCCCATTCTCGTAGAACTAACGTGACTTCTCGAACGACAGGATCCTCCAGGGGAATGACCGATTCGAACAGCCCCTCGTTCTCGATTTTGCATGATTTTAGATGCACGTAAGAGGCTGGAAATATTCCTTTGACGGCGCGATTCTTTATAGAGAAACCTCTGTACCATCCTATAATGGAAAATATTAACAATTTCGTTACGCTTTTTTGTTTATTTGAAAACTTTCTTATATAAACACTGAAAAGTTGATCTGCATAAATATTCTAATATCGTGGATTTTAACAAATTTAATAAAATAAATTTCTAGCTTTACTAATAACCATACTAATTTTTTAGTTATTCGATCATTCTATATATAGAACCATATATTTAGAAAACATGCATTACTCAGTTTGAATATACGACAATGCTATATATACATCTATATTAAAAGCACATGGCATCACGTTTCGTTTTCATTCCCGTAGACTAAACATTTTGAGAATATGGCATTACCATATAATTCGCCATTCTCAAACTTATTTCAAGACCAGCTGCATCATCAACTTTCCAACTCACACGCTATACATATATATACACATTACCTGCACACTCCTCCAGGATCTGGAGGGTTTCGCCAATCTCGAGCGGCAGCCCATAGCGCGTGTCGCCTCGCCAGTTGTAGACGGCTGCAACAGAGAAGAAACAAGTATAAAAAAGACGGCAATTACCTTGAGACTAAATTTGTATTCGCTCGGGGCGCCCTGAGCTATGTGGCAGCGAGGGAGTGACTTTGTGCGAGGGAGTGTTGCAATAAAACGGCGCAGTGCGCGTTCTTGGTATATATATCGGCATCATAATTCGTAATCGCGTTCCTTCATTGGACTGAATTAATGGGAGAGACGGAGAGAAAGAGAGAGTTTCGGCGGCATGCTTTAAGTGTAATTCTCTTAGGTGAGCAATTAATTCGAAGTCTCGTCGGTAACCGGATTATTAATTAATGTAATTGTGCTGGGCTCGAGAGTATGCAAATGATTGTGAAAATAAGCTGGATATGTGTTTTTTTTCTTCAATGAAGAGTATAAAGCTATATGCTTAGGTATTTCTTTTTGGACGTTTATCAAGTAAGATTCTGTTTGGTAAGGGACGTTTGATTCAAAGCTTTGATGTAGATGAGTTTATATCGTCTTGATTGCCGAATAATACACCCAGTTAAAATGATATCCTTCCATCTATGTATAGTCAAGAGAAAGAATAGCTCAATCAAGCGCAAAAATAAATTTCCCCCCCTCAATTACATTATTCACACGGGAGTATATCAAACGTTATTAAATAATAACTTATCCACACACGAGAAATGTCACAGCTGTATATAGTCGTACTCAAATGGTAAACAAAAAATAATTATTTTTTATGAGCATTCAAGTGTCGGGACTTTTGTATACGTGTGTGATTTAATCACGTTGCTTTTATGTTGGCACCGGCAGGCAGCGTCATTTAGTTTAATTAACGCTGCGGTGTTTTCACATATTTTGCATTTAATCACACGTTATTAATTTGTTTGACGAGTAAATACGTTAAACTGATGGCAATTCCATTTACTTTGGAATTTTTTTTTTCGATAATTATAGTCGCCATAGAAATATTTCAAATATTTACTTTACGAGAGGAATTCGGCAGGAAATTCGACTGAAAAATCGAACGAAAACCAGTAATTTTTGAAACATTATTTACGCATCGGTAGCACACGAACCAGATAATTAGCAATGTTGAATCAAAATTTCAATTAATTCCAGACCCAATATTTCGGAGTTTTGCTCGTGCGCAACGCCGGGAACAATGAAACAGGAACACGAATGCCCTCTCCTGTGCCAATTAATATTCTACATACGCCATATTATACCTACGCCGATTGTACGCGAATTCACGCGCAACTTTGAAAATACAAATAATGTGAATACTCCGCGAGTTCATAATTCCTTTACCAGCATAATAATACTTATTATTGCAAATTATTAATAATATAATATCCAATTCCTTGTAAGCTCCAAGTCTTAAAATCTCTAAATTTGATTCAATCTGTTTATCAATACAACTATAGCAGCCTCCCCTTACAACGGGCTAGCTCATTAAGGATGCGTACCAATAAATCGATTACCGATATTATCTATTAATGCGCTTCCCCCCAATTGAGTGCTTTAGAATCTACGCAACGCCCAAAATTGAAACTCTGAAAAAGAGGGAAAAATTCGCATGGCATGTACAGAAGCGTCTTCAACACTTGCTTGCAATCAGTAGACAGGTACGTTGGCAAGCTCCGCAAAGGCGGCCGCGGGGGTATATAACGACACCTCGCTCGAAAGAAAGAAAAATCACGCGACCCTCAAAGCCTCTCTCGCCGACAGACAGTCAAAGCCGAGAGGAACACCGAAGCTGCTAAGCTCTCCAGCGACAAACGAGAGGAATGCCGAGAGAGAGGCAGCTCCCATCAACCGCTCTTCTCTCTCCTCCTCCTCCTCTCTAGTAGAATTTACCGAACGAGAGAAAGAGAGACTGAGAAAGAAGTCCGTACGTATATACGAACGCACACAGCCGAAGACCGGAAACGGGCGACAATGCGCGTATGATCCGGACTTCCGGCGGCCGGTGCGCGCGGGCGTCTCTGCGACGAGCGCGCGAGATGCATCCCAATGAAAGCCCTGCGCGTGCGTATGTGCTTCGCATTGCCGCGCAAGCGCGTTATATACACAGATACATACGCACACAGACGCCGCGCGACTCTCAAAACGCCACATCCTGCCGCCGCGTGATTCTCGCCCGCGCGCGCGAGGGAGACGGAAAACACGTGTCCCGCGGGGGTGCGCGCACGCAGGTTATTATTAATGCGAGAGGAGAGCAGCACGTGTATGTGCCCATCTGCTGCTTTGATGCTGGTGTGAGTATATAGAGTGTGCTCGGAGTCAAGGAGATATATATGTGGGGGTGGGTGAGACGCGCGATATATAAGCGCAGAGAAGAGTTGATGCTTTTTACGCCGAATTCCTGCACGCGATCGGATAGTAAATAAGCATGGCGTTAGTAACTAGAAGAATGAAAAATATAAAAGTCGTAAAAGGGTTGGCGAGAATTGTTTGAATTCAGTTTATGATTTGTAATAGTAGCGAATCGAGCGATGAAATTTTATTCGAATATATTATACAGCGATATGTTTCTGAAGCAGTGGGTGTATAAGGGATTGAATGGGAAAAAGGATTGAAACGTTTTCTTTTCTGCTCAACTGACGTTTGATGTACAATGCCGTTCTCCCCGAAACTTTTTATCAACGCGGCTCTCGTCACTGTCACGACTGTCACGGGGTTGGAATAATTTTTCCGATTGCCTTCGGCTCCTGTATAGCGGATGTCAAAGATATAATGTGAAATGTTCCGTAATTTCGTAACGACTCCTAATGAGGTTAATGTTTTAATTCTCTATAAAAAGTTTAAAATGAAATGAGCATTGAAGATTTAACTGATTTTATATGGAGTATTTAATTTTAATGTTAAAAGAAGTAATGCTCCATTCTGAGCTTCTTTAATAAAGTGATTTTCAATAGAATGAACATCAAACGAGGAATTAAAAGTAACAATATATGATTTAAAAAATTATTAACGATAACATTTTTCTTACTATGTTCAAGAAATAAAGAATTATACCAGAAGATGAAGTCACTGATAATAAAAAGCAAGGGTTCATGTTACATCATGATAACACAATACTCAACATCGCGAAAAGTGCTCGTCAGACAGGTGAACTCGGCCTGTCCAACCACACCTTTGTGTAACGTCGACCTTATCCGTGGAATTTTTTCGCCAGGATTTCGAAATAAAAAAATATTTGAGGGAAGCTAAAAGAAAGTTGGTAATGCTCAAAAGAACAAGATTTCTGTATAAAGGAATATGTCTATTAGGTACAAGGTTTTTATAAATTTTATTAAAATATACGTACATGTTATCTAAGAACAAAATAAATAAAATATTGGGAGAAAATCCATACGATAAGCCAACGCCTAATAGCAAACACCAAGTTTTTTATATAAGATATTTCTTGTTTAATACAAATTTAGAATGAAAACCATAATTTATTACCAAGTTGAAAGTTATTTTTGGGACCTTTAGTCTTATTGCTGCTTATACATCTGAATAATTATATGGTTTTTACTCATTTTGACGGTATTATATCAAAACAAAATAATGCTTTTTTATTGATTATTGAAATGATTAAATTCTTTTATTTTTTTCTTAATGGTTACAGTAGAAAACGTTATCTCAGCATTCAATGACAAACTTGTTTAATGATTTATACATTAATATGTTCATAAAGGTCATATTTTTCTCATACGTGCGAGAAGTTACACCCTTGCGTAACATTTTTCGAGAATCGAATTTTATCCATAATAATTAGCTTTTATTAACTTAATTTAGAAAAAGGCAATTTGTGTTTTTATCGGAACCATAATCTTTTTTCAAACATTAATTTTTGTACTCAAGATAAAAAATTATTCCCGCAGCTATATCACAGAAATTGGTATACACTATCTATAATATTAATTCAAAGCAACACCCAACCACTATCAGACCTCAGAATCGATACGTTCATATTCCACGCACTTTTTCCACAAACCCCCAGCTCGCTTTGATCACTAATGACATTCCCATTCACGATTCGCCCGCATATCAAGCAGCTCCCATTCCCCGCAACCATTCAAAATGGAAAACCCACAGAAAGATGTCAAACGCATTAATCTCGACAAGCCAGCGGCACAATAATTAAAGTCAACAACATGACGCGCTGTGTGTTGCTGCTTACAAACGTGCTTACTGCCGCATATAATAAACAGACGCAGGCACGCACGAAGACTCGCACGGAAGCCAGAATAGATTTTCTACTCGGCTACTCGGCTCTCGTAGCAACGCGATGAGAGAGAGATTTTTCGCGACGCGTCGCACGTGCGCGCGCGTACTGCTAATGGCAGTCGTTGCTAATGGCTCTCGCTCGCGGCAAGAGAGAGAGAGACGAGTGTCAATGCACCTCTACGATCGGCGCAGCGACCGCGCGCGCGTATGCACGCTTGCAATGTAAGTAGAGGTCGAGAGAGTTTCTCTCTGCGCCACACGGCGCCTTTTTTTCCAAGAGACTCTCTGCCGTATAACGCCCATGTCTCGCGGCTGTAGGTGGCTTTTTTTTTAATGGTTGTGTTGGGAGTGATGGCTAATTGCTAATTGGCGGGTTCTTTTAGAGGACAAGAGGACCATGGGTTTAATTTAGTTCGAGCATTGTTCGTGGAGATCGAAATTCGATTGATTTGTCAAAATGGAATAGGTTTCATTTGTGGGGAAAATAAATGACACTCGGGCCAATTTCTAGATCCCTTTGATATCAGAATATCTGAAAGCTTTTTCAACTTTTCAAATGCATGAGAAGTTCGATCGACGTGAAGTCATTTAAAGAAAAAAAGAATTTAGCGTTTTCAGAGGAAGAATTATGAATACTGAAAAATAGATGAGTGGTAATATTTTACCGTTTCCGTATATTTTTTTATTTATACTGTGAATTACTGGGCTTGAAGAGCTTGCATAAGTAAAAACTTTGCATCCTTTATATTTTTAACGTTACTGATAAAACAATAAAGAATTTAGAACACAAATTTTATATGAAGCTGTTACGATCGAAAATCACAACTTTATTTCGTATACACAACTATAAATAATACATTAATTCTTTTAACATATTATTA
>UXGD01000529.1:0-55185 GCA_900474315.1 Torymus auratus | reverse complement strand
GCTTTTGCAGCGCCAGTACTGCTTCTGCGATTCTCGCGCCCCGGCAATACTGCAGTCGCGCGAGGTGACCGTAGAGGGCAAATTTTCTTTCCTTCTCGCCGAGGGCTGCCTCATCTGCGACGATGCGCCCGAACGTCTCGTTAACGGCGAGCCGTTGAAGTCTACGCGGATCGCGAACACGTAGCGCGTCGCACAGCGTCAGTTTTGCGTCGAGACGCACTTGGTTCATGAGCTCAAGCTCGGAACTGCAGACCTTCCTGTACTCCGCCATGTCGACGAATTCTTCGAACTTTTGGATGCATTTCAGGTTCTTTACGCTGATGTATAAACCTGCTTCTTGCAAACTTATCACATGTTTGAACATATACATATACTGTACATAATAGTCTTTGAGTGTAGCCTTTCTTCTTATGACATCCTGCAAGACGGAGTCTCCAAAGTGGAGTTCTAGGTTGACATCGGCACCGGCCTCAAGAAGTGCCTTCATCACATCAAATCCCAAGGTGCCGAACCTAAAGCACTGCACGTATAGTGGCGTATCGCCATCACAATTTCGTGCATTTACATCGCCTCCATACTCCAGCAGTAGCTTCGTCGCACTCCCGTGGCGGTCGTACCTCGCATTGTGCAGCGGAGTGCACATTAACGAGTTGCGAATATTTGGAAATGCGCCGCGTTCCAGGAGCAGCAGCACCACATCGGAATGACCGGCGTACGTAGCTACGTGAAGGCACGTCTCGTCGTGCCATAGGCGACTATTGCAAGTTTTCGTGCTAAAAGGTCCTCGGATGCGATGCAGGTTAGGGTCGATGCCGCGGTCGAGGAACGATCTGACAATCTCGACCTTACCAAACATGCATGCGACGTGGCAATGGGAAAAGCCGTCACTGCCGAAGGGATTCTCCTCGAGCAGAAAAAGCCTGTCGTCGATTGATAAGATCTCATCTCCGAATTTCTGCATGTAATAGCTATCCGATTTAATTGTCAGATGGAGAGGAGTGTCGCCTTGAGAAGTCCGTGCCGCGGGAGAGGCGCCCTGGTCCAATAGCGCCTTAATTTTGTTCTCGTTACGGTTTTCGGACAATACAGCGAGGTGCAACGGTGTGTAGCCTGCTGTGGAGTCCATGGCGAGTTGATAAGTAAGTACTGTCTGCGAGTTTAAAACTAAAAAACACAGCCGTTTGGATGATGAGACAAGCGTATACTCATAGCATTTTCATCAATCTAACCTATAAATTAAATATAAAATCGTATGATATATAATATTATGTTCATATTAGTAAATAATATATTCCGGAAGTAATTTTATATATGTAAACTTACCTAGAAGATGCAAAGCAAGTAAAAACTATATGTTAACAATCAACATGGGATAACGTGCTCGTCGCTGTCGGTTAGAAATTTAGAATCCTTAGAATCAAGAATGCAACAGGTGCGTTCCATATTCCTATATACCTACCGCCGTTTTATCAGTCGCCTTCGCCACTGTCGCCAGATTGAGATCGTCTCACATCTCACTCTACTAAGTATGAATTCGGGCCTAAATGACTAACGAATTCGTTAGTAAAACAACATTGTTGATACGTTAAGATTTATTTATATTTCTAAAAAAAAAGAGTTTGTTGTACTTAAAATGACATGATTGATTTAGAAAATGTAAATCAATCTTTTATAACCTAGGCATGATGAAAACGGAGCAGACAATCTGATATGGACATTGTAATAAGAACCAAGTTTTTGCATGATAATGCTAAGTAAATCCAATACTGAATAAAAAGTTTTTAAAACTGTAGTTCGATGACATTGGAAGAATACACTTAAGGGGGTACTAAAGTAAAAAAATTTGTTGGATCCACCTTAAAAATAGAAATTTTTATCAGTAATGGTATTTTATTTATATATATTATACAAATATAAGTAGTTTATTTTTGATGGAATAAGCTGTAAACCCATTTTATCAAAGGATATTGAGATTTTAAAATTTGTATCCTGACGTACCCTGCAGGCTCAACCATTTGATATTTTTTAATGGGATACGGGCCAAAAAATTTAATTATTATATCTTCTTTAAATGAAGCTATTCGCTTACCTTAATTTTTCCAATTAAGATTTTTTACTTTAAAAATATTAATTGAAAAAATTAAAGTATGCGAATAGCTGTAATCAAAGAAGATATAAAAATCAAAGATTTTGGCCCGTATCCCATTAAAAAATATCAAATGGTTTTTTACGTTAAAAATATGTTTTGAAGCGTTTTAGTCATTTTTTACATTTTTAGAAATGTATAAAATTTATATACACTTGGGTTTATTTAAAAATTAAATATTTTCAAAACAAGAGGTTTCCCATAGGAATGCAATTAAAGAAAACCGAAGGAAATTCCTGAAAGTCCATGGTATCTTTATGGTTACGCGATTAAGGGGGAAAACCCCGAGCCGAGCGTAGTTTGCAGTGGTCCACGGCTCAAGTATACAAAAACAATCTCCAATTTTCTCTTCTCGCGGCGCAGCGCAATGCTCACCTCCGCAAACGATCAGAATCCGTATTATTATACTTACGGATGAGTCATGCGGTATAGTGGCTTGAAATTCCCTTTTCACTTCCTTCTATACCGCGATGGTCGTGTTTTTCGCTCCCAACGCGTGCCCAATTATAATCGAATTTCTTTTTTCTTCATAAAATCGAATTATCCAAAGTTTAAGGAGCGACTGTGCGTTTTCTTAGGCTTATTCAAGCGTATCGTGACTGGTGTTCGAGCTCTAATTGGTCTCTTATGGGATTTTCTTATGAGCAACTGCATCTTCCTGTACACGTAAAAAGTCGCTTTTAGGCGAGACACAGCGAGTTATATGCGCTTCGCGAGCGTAGAAATTTTTTTTTTCGTTGGGATTACATATTCCAGCCGCTTATTCTTTATTCTAATCGCAGGCTGTCAGCCGACGTTTATTGATCAACTTTCAGTAAAATATGTCCAGTACATTAATTATACAAGCAGTTCTATACGATTACTGACGGTTTTGATATCTCAATTACAATTACACATATTTATGCACGACTCTTTCTATTTTATACCTCTACTAAAAACATAAAAAAAAGTCATACCCCAACCCAACCGCCCCCAACAATCCCACAACCTCATCATTCCATTCCAACCTTCTCCTCCTGCAACGAAAGTAAAAGCGAATTTCCTCTCTGTCTCTGTCTCTCTCTCACCGGCGGTAAAAGCGCGCAGCAGTCGACCCATTACCCATCATTATCCTCCCGGCCAATAACATTCGGCGCAACAACAGCAGCCGCGACTTTCCCGCGCGCGTCAGCGAATACTTAGGACTCGGCGCAGCACAATGGAATGCCACTATATATATACCGCCGACTGCACTCGCTTATTGCAACGCGCGAGTTTGTTCGTCTCTAATGCGATTGTAAATATATGCGAGTGAGTAAAAAAGAAAAACGAGAGTTTATTCTCGCGGGAGCTGAGAGAGGACGACTGCGTCTCGCTCATCAATATAATGCGAAATGATTTTGTTGGGATTATATTATTAACGTGGAAAGTACGAAGTTTGCTTATATACGTAACGTAAATTCGTTTCTATATTTACTTTTGTGCGATCGATAACTGTAATTATAGGGTTGAGAGAAAAAAAAAGTCGAGGAACAGTGATTATTTACTTTGATGGAGCATCGTATAACGCATCGGGGCAGCCTTATATATTACGAAAAAATTATCGTCCCAAGGCAGAGTGTGTGATTCATATACTGCAGTAGTTAACTCTCACACACACACGCGAGTTAATAAATTTCTAAGCCGTTATTTTGATAAATTGATATTTTATACGTCACTTATACTTTTACTTTAAAAAAAAAACACGCCCGACGCTTCTGTACATTATTCACGTTCGCTCTCTTCACTCTTAACCCGACAGTCAACGAACTCTCCTACTACTTGCACGCTTGACCGGCTACAAAAGGTAGTTATAAAACGTCGTCGTTTTTAATATACCGGCCATTAAATTTACCTCGCGTCCATCACATGCTATCATCGTAAAACCTATATGAATGTACCTGCACACAGAAACCTCGCATATCAGCGTTTATATACCGTGCATCTATATATTTTCGTGTCTCATTTCACCCGAACCTCGCGCCGCGACCCCGAAAACTCGCGGCGAACGAAAATGAACCTCGAGCGACCCACATAAACGTAAGGCCATCGCACTTATCCGCGCTAATTCAAAAACACATTTGCATTCTGCCAGTAAATAGACACATGCACTACTCGCGCAATTATATTATTACAAGAATGATGCAGTCCGCGCGTAAAATTAGCGCGCGCCGTGATGTATATAAGTAACGGATGATGGTCCCTCTCTCACTTTTACGATCGATTACAAACTCGCGCGAGAGAGCGCAAGAGAAAAATAATGACAAACGGTTTCGCCGCGAGGGCGAAAAACCTGCCGAGTCATCAGCTGCTGGTGAAGTAACAACGTCGGTACAGTGCATCGTCGCGGCGGTATATATGATACTACGGGCTAAGTATTTCTCCGTCGTCGACCTCACTCACTACTGATGTGTATTATATAGGAATCGTTCAAGGACTGCGTGCGAAAGAGAGATGCGCGCGGGGAAGGTCGCCGAGACGAAGAGAACTGGTTTTGCTGTTCCGCGTGCGCTCGTTAAAATCGGAAGGGAGAAGTGAGAGAGAGAGAGAGTGATTTCGATTAACATGTGGGTTAAGGTCATATGCGCGGGAGATAAAATTTGGCGGAGTAGTCGTATTATGCGGGTATTATAAAGTTGATTTTTAAAGGACACACGTACGATGATTGTGAACAAATGTGAGTGTGAGTAGATAGACGGATCGACTGCTAATATTAGACCGTGTCGCATAATAATCTACTACTGCTTCTTTTTTAGAATTCCTCGCAAAAAAGGCGACCGGCTATAACGACATCGACCGCGTTATTGCCGTCAAGCCTGCGACAGATGAGATATATATAAAGCGTGAAGTATCAATAATAGACGCTGACAGTAAACTAACCGAGCCGCAGCTCATAGCGAATTAAAAGCGTTATTAATGACCAGACTATAATACTGCGAGACGTGTGAATCATGTGTATTACACGAGTGCAAAAAGATGGCGAGGAAGCTACGCGTGCGGCATTCCAATTAACTAAGGTGCGCGATCGGTGCATAATAATGTATGAGATATAGTTGTGAATTAACGGATTCAATTACGTACTCTGATGTAGGTTATTGTGGATCAGTTGGTGGCATATCCATTTGCCAATTTTATATAATTGCTGGTAATAATTGGAAAATAAGTATAACTCTAACGAGCGTTAATTGATATCCATATTATATTAACTATATTGTAATACTATATTTACATTAATTTGCATCGTCGCTCACTTACTAATTAGTATATAATATCGACACACGAAATTTTTATCCGCATCCGTCCGACTCCTTTTCCTCTTTTATATATTACACAATCTCATACCTCGGAGACCCGATTAAAATTCAGCATCCCGATCATACGCTCGTGCGTGCCAAAAACCGGGCATCCTTCTTCCACTTATCATGCGCGGACATCACGCGCACACGCAACCGGACATATTATAAAACCGCTTATAATACACATCCGAAAAATAGTCACCGGCTGCGCTAATCTCCAAATTACATAAGTGAAATTTCGCCTGAAACTTTCTCGAGCCGCCGGACCCAACCTGCGCGAAACGAGCATCGCGCGGCGAAAAAATTTGCCGAGAAGAGAGAGAGACGGGACAAAGCGCACGTCGACAGACTGCCGGTATACCTTTCATCGCGAGCGCTCCAATTTTCACCGGTCGCCTCGTTAAGGCATGCGAAGGCTGTCGTTTTGAAGAGTCAGGAGATTGGTTGATATATGCGTATAAGGACAGGTGGTGAAATTTTGAAATTGAAAAGGGCAATTTGGATTGTCGGTAAATAAGGCGAGATTTATACTGCCGGGGTTTAGCGTTTTTTGTTGTCAAGGTCACGTTTAATATTGTTGGTTGGAATCTTTTGTGTTTGTTAAATGCATCATCACAAATATTAATTTATATCGAACTATATCATTTTTCTTTTTAATTACCCATCTTTTACCCATAGATTTCTTCTAAATAAACTCGTAACATACGTTGATTCTTAATTATTTTATACAGTCTTCATAATTTACTACGTAATAAAATTAAAATAATCGTTAATCTGTAAATATATAAAGTACCTAATTAAGCACAACCACACTCGTAAACTCTAAATACCAAACTTTCTCATTTCTCTATTTTAAATACAAAACTGTACATATTATCTGTTTTATTACTTCATTATAGCTTAATCAACAATCATACCCTCGACCAATCCAGCTCTCACAGAAAACAAAAGTAAAAGCCCACCATCACCTACATATATACACATACGAAACCCAAGCCCCTCGACTCACGTACGAACCTGCAACCACACGGCGCTCGAGGTCGCCTCGTCTGCCGCATAAATCAATGACCTAAAACACCTTAATCATGCTAAACGAAAGGGAATGCAAAAGAGAGCCTTTCTCTTTCCAAATCACTTTCCCTGCGCTCGTGTTTGTAGAAGCGTGTAGCCGACGTACTTACGTACGTATACGTACGTGGGCGAAATCGCCGACAGAATTCACCCGACAAAGCGATTTCACGGATGAGTCGGTGGTATTATATTTTTGCACGAGGGAAAAGAAAGTGCATCGGTCGCGGCTCGCTAAGATTGATTGTGGGTTGAGGTATAATAGAGTGCAAGGGAAGTTGAGATGTATATTAATTAGGATTTAGAGAGTGAGTGGTAGAGATCTGGATTATGGTATAATATGTGCGGGTGTAAAGGTCAAGTAGTTTGAGTATCTGGTAAAAGTGATGTAATCTGGATTTAAAGCAAGCGAATAAAATTGAATAAACAGCTTATATATTCGTATAATTATTTATTTTGATTTTTGTGTAGTTCACCTTGAATTAAAATTTTACATATCGGCCAAACGCTAATTTGATAACGATATTTTTTCCCTGTATATACACTTTCCTCAAAATACATGTCTCATGGCCTGCATATATAGTATTTAAAATAAAATGGCTATTTATAGTTTGCCTACACCACATAGCCATGTTTTAGAAAGTTATATATATGTTAATTATAACGTTCAGCCGCTAATTACGAGAGCCTCATAAAAGTCTAATATAATACTTAAATAAATGAAATACACCTCCTCTCTAATATAAAAAAGAACTCAATAAAAAGCCCATCATTGATTATATCCACCTCCTTTCCAACCTCCCACAACAACAACAACAACAGCGACGTAGAAGAACCTACTAGAACCGAATATAATCTCGGAACACATAATAATCGGCAAGGAGAAAAGCGCGATGCACTTTACGCAACTCTGCTATATCGTACGGTATATCATTACTTGCCCTCCGCGATCGCAAATTTGTCAAATGCATATTATCATGCCGTCGAGCGGCGCGTGCGTCCATCCGCTGATGCGCCGATTGGCCCATCGTTCGCGATGCGCCTCGCGATGATGCATGCCGTTGTCACAAGTGTCTCGCGTACGTGGCACTGCCTGCACTTTCTTTCGTCAATGTTGACCGACTCACGGTTTCTATATATTCTTTTCTCTCTCTCTCGTTTCTTTTTTTCTTGTTGGGCAGTGGGTTAGATATGACGCGTATGTGTGATGCAATTTTTTCCTTGTTTCATAATAGAGCAAAGTGTTATTAAAGTGTTATATAGTTCATAAATCGCGTTGTATATGCGAGGTATAAGTCGAGAGATTTGAAAACTGTAAGGTTTATCGTGGCACGGTTGCGGAGGTTGGGGAGAAAGTAGACCAGGACGGTAAAATAATTTTATTTTGTATAGTATATAGAGTGATGTTGGGGCTGTGCCGTAATACGAAACAATCCCGGTGATTGATTCGTAATAGATTCTTATATAAGAACAATCAAATTTTGTAAATAATGAATTCGTCTTTATATTAACAAAGGCAATGCGTAGAAGAAACTCGTTGAACAATTTTTCCTCTATAGTCAAATCAAGCCGTCGTAAAAAAAATGAAACAAGGCGCATTTTTAGTGAGAGTTCGTGAACGCGAAGAGATGTCGAAATTCGTATACACGCACCAAAGCTGTTAAATTCTCTTTGAGAAAGCATTTTACCGGTGCTAGTGCCTAATGAAACGTTGTTCTCCCGTAACATCGTAACCATAAAACTAGAAGTCATTTCGGTGGTCGTTTTTTGGCAACACATCATTGCCAAATACACCGCACAATTTCACTATATATTATATGTACAGTTTCGTTTCCTCGATCTCGCCTATTTTGTAACGCGAATTACATCCCGAGGTATATACACATCAAAATTCACAATTCGTCTTTATTCTGAAACAAAATATATACATAAGCACACCCAAAATTACACCATCTTACGCTCATCATATAATTACACGAAAATTTCGTGTAACGACCTCTCGCAATCACACCCGGACTCCCCAATACCAATCACTCCCGATAGAAAAACTCAACGACCACAACCGCAGCTCGCCGCTTATGTATATCCCGCCAATGGGCGCAAGTTCAGCGAACCAGCAGCAGCGGGGGCCTGAAAAAGCAGCGGCGCGTGTGGAAATCTGGCCGACCGCCGCCGATATATGGGAGAGTAATGCGCAAGAGGCCCCTGAACTTCGGCCGCAATATATATGTAGTAGATAGCCTCGGCAGTGAACGCGAGCGGTGTGTATGGACGCAATCACCTGATTGTGAGGAGATAAACCGGTCGCCGGTCGTGCGTGGATATAGGTGCTGTAAATGTGTCTGTGTTGTTTCGATTGATGGTTGGGTGCAGGATGCGGTGTAGTGGTTGTTGCGCGATTTTCTTTTTAGAGGAGAGGAGATTTATATAGAGGTGGGGAGAGTGTAATGGATGGCTTAATCAAGGTTTCTTGGGGAAAGTACTTGATTCGATGGAACGTTGGAGATGTGGATCCCTATCTAAGGGAATGTCGAACCCTATCTGGAATTACATACTTATCGACGTTTTCGTATTTTCTATTGTTTTTATTCAATTTTAGATTTTTATGAATTATCTTTGTCATCCGGTGGGCTGCGATAATTTAAAAAAACTTAGGCTAAATTTAAATAATGTAAAATTCGAAAATGTGAGTAAAATAGATTATTATTGTCAAGATATGTTAATACCTATCTGTAAGTCAGAATAAAAGAAGAAATATTTAGTTACATACAGAATTATGACATTTTTACTTGTTTTTCAATATAGCTTTATATAAGTTCATAAAAATATTAGTAGACGATTAAAAAATCTATAGTTTGCGCAGTTAATGGATAGTTATACAAATTGTACGTGTACACATAAAAAAAGATAAAGCGCGTGTAAATGTTCCATATTTTTACGTTAGCACAACACAATTTATGGACGTTTATATTGTGGAAACTTCTCGTGGGAACGTCGGAGTCTACAGAGAACACCTTATTACATATTTAAAGTGGCTAATTGTTGAATTTCGCTAATTAATTTTATCACACGCCATTCTTCAACTAATTAAGTACAAAGAGGAGATGATTGAAACGATTTATAAAACTTAAAATCCCATTATCCATTCAAATACCGAAAAATTGTATGTGGGAATCTGTATGTATATCTTCAAATTATCCAAGAATATGTTGGATAACTCTAGTTTCCAGTACACTAAATCTGTTTTAAAAACGAATTTTCACCTACACATCCAACAACAAATCTACGTACCAACACTTTTATACCAATCCCTTCCTAAAACACATCTGCATCGATCACTATATAGAAATCCCGCAACCTTCCATTATATACATAACACCCAGAAACCAGACCTTCAAACCTATACCACCACTGAACTTGACTTTGAACCTTCTCCCAAACCCACACTCACACTCACATATTTCAGATGCACCGGAAGTCGCTTACGCTCCGAAAGAAATAACACACCGCGCGCCGATTTCTCCCGCGCATAAATTTTCGAGGCGGCGCTCGCCGGTCCATACTTACGCTCGCCGAGCACGTCTTTAACCTTTCACTCGGCCGTATCTTTCATTTTTTACGCGTGTCTTCCGTGTTTCGTCGAGAGGACGGTGAATTCTGAACGAAGTGTATAATGTAAAGTAAGTATACACGTCTACATGCGCACGCGGTTGTCAGCGGAGCTTTTTGAGGATGATGGATTTTTCCGTTTTCTGCAAAGGTTGACAGCGTTGAGTGGTCGTGTCTCTTTCTTTTTATCTTTTGAATGCGCGGTTGCTGCATTGTTAGATATCAAATTTAATTGACAAAGTTTTCGAGTGGAAAGAAAGTAGTTGAATGTCTTAATAAATAGACGTACTTTACGTAATATGATAGAGAATTACGCTTATTATACATCAAAATTTAAATCGAATTAATGCTAATTTAAAATTGCATCAATAAAATTACTGTTTCACGCGAGTAACAGTGTTCAGATAACCATTCCCCTCATATTCATTCAATTATTTGAAACCCAAACGCTCAGTGTGTAAATAAGACACGAACACCGCTGCACTACCTATATACCCATTCAATGCACCGGCCATAAATAATTCAGTCATCGTAACCGAATTCGGAACAACCATATGACTACCGCATACAAACTGCACTACAACGCTCTACCTTCACACCGTCAAACACTTCCACGCCTCGTTTTCCACCGAAACAGCGCCGCCACCTTTCATAAAAATATCACGCGAATTACATAAATCTCTCTTTCTCAAATATAAAAAAAAAAAAATTACATAACCAATATCTCGCATTATGCCTGCGCCCATACTGCATCAGCATATACATACCCCGCGATCCAAAATTCGCCGCATTATAGTACTCTACATCGAATCCGCGCGCAATTACTGCCGCCCCGTCGCTGCTAGCGTGTCCATCAGACTTCCGCGTTGGCTTTCTGACATAATCAGCGAAGAGAGGACCAGGTATACACAAGATAAAAAAAGCAATGTGCTCGCGAGTATGTAATACGTGCATCCTACGGCGATTAGATAATATCGCGTGTGGAGAAAGTCCTTCTCGGGTGGGCACGTGTCGGGAGACGTATGTACGTATAACTCGGGGCGAGTACCTATCTCGGTTTACGAGATTTTAATGCGCAGGGTTTATTATATTAGAATCGAATATCGGTTGTAACGTAAGTGGAGTATGTATATATACGCGTGCAGAGACGTGTAGGAGATGTGGGTTATTTATATACGGTTGAGTTCGGGAAGAAAATTAAGCTTAATTGGCTGCATTACGGTTGGTAGAGAGGTTGATGTGGATGGAGTTTATGTAGGTTTTGGAGAACGTAATCTGGAGTGGAGCTGTTTTATGGGTTTGGATATGCTGCTATTTGTAAAATGTTGTATAGCTACTATGGTACTAAAGTTTTAAATGTATCTATTAATTATTATTGAATAGCAGGATGATGATTATTCAATCGAATATGTAACCCATGTATTTATGTCGATAAATAATTTCTTATTCCATAAATATATAATTCGTGTACTATTAAAACTACAACCTTTTTTTGCTTCTACAGTAGTAAAATATATGTTTGCAATTTTACCAAAAAAAAAGTTTTAAAGACAAAAATAATTGATATAAATGAATACTTTCGCAGAAAACCTATAAATATTCTCACACTGACACAGTTCCCAACGTTTCCATACCACCGCCAGTCACACACAAAACCAAAATAAATATACAAGCACATACTTCATAACTTGTTCCTAATTCCATCCAATTATTTATTACGCGTATTACGCCGGCAACCGCAGGAGAATGCATAATCAGCATAATGGTAACCGAACCAATTCTTTTTTTTCTCCTCCAACGAAATTGCGTTATTTCCTGATGATTACAACTATATAATACGTTCGCGGTATAACGTATTGCCGCGCGCATTTTCCACTAGACATAGAAATCTCGTGTCTATAGCCGGGAACACGTGATTTTTATCTGTCTGACACGCGCGCGCGCGCAATCGTCCGCACGCGACATGACGACAGTAATTCTACGTCCGCGATCGTTTTCGGTTTATGTCTCGTGATCGAAATGGCAATAGATACTTATATACTGACTTTCGAACACTTTTTAGTGTGGTTGTTGGATTTTAGTAGGTTTTATTTATGGATTATTTTAATTTAGTCAATGGCGATTTTAATTAATATTTATTAAACATGTACATTTTTCAAATATTAAGAATTTATTTATAGAATTAGAATTTTATGTTTAAATAACGAAATGATTATGAAAATCAAATGAAATTTTATATAATGCACATCGAATTCTCACTGCTCTGTTGATCGTATTACCATGTCTGAACGAAATCTCCTTATACTACTTAAAATTAATTAACAATTTATTTTTGCTTCCACAATTTGAAACCCCGCTATCATTTCCCCATGAAACTATTCAACATAATATCCCTCATCACCAAAACAATCGTAGACTCATAAAAAAACAATCAATACACAGAAATCACAAATCAATAAATTATCAAACCACCGTTACCGATTCTCAACGCTTTTCCTCTCACTCATAAACACGCCAATCACGCCAACCTCCGTCTCTAAAACGAATCCGCTTACTTACCCCTCTCTCTATCCATTCAAAATAAACATCCTTTACATAATAATCGCCGGCTCGCAATTATTCTAAACCAACGCTGGTTACATCATTACTACGCAGCTCTTACCGCGCATAATGGCAAAAAATCCGTTATGTCAGAGAGACACGCGTGAAAATGCACGAAAAGCTCGCGCGCACGCATCAAACTAAGGAATATATCAATGGCGAATCGGCGAGGAGAAACGCGTCGCCGATGTGGCAATAATGTGAATGCCGGGGAGAAATTTTCACGCTCGTCCGGTGTCAATACGTCGCGCGACGCGCGCGCGAATGGCTATTATAATCGCGCGCTTTTGCTCCGGTATGACCGCTATATGGCTATATTGTGAAATTAGTAAGGGGAATTTAAGTGATGAATGGCGGTCTGGTTAGACGCGCGGTGTTATGAAAATTTTAAGTAGATGGTACTCATTGCGAGATCGTTAAGAGCAAATGTATATACGGTAAATAAAAAAAAAGAAAAATGGATGGCAAATTGGAAACGAACGGTTCTTTATCTCTCTCTCGAGTGTCTTAAATATTTCGTTGCAATATATGTGTTTCGAAGATGAAGAGGATGTCAAGGTTAAGGTTGAAGTCCCGGCACGTCGTAATTCATAATTTGGGAAAAATACCGGACCAGCGGACTGACTAAACAAAGACCTTTTTTACGTATTTGCCTACCACCTATAGACATTGCACGGCATGATCTCATTTTGCCCATAAAATATCGTTCGACATTGAACGCACCGATCCATTCATCATAATAAAATTCATGTTCCGCCTGTAAAAAATCTTTTCAAGAATCGTAAAAAAGCCACACCGTATATACATAACTATATAACATACCATCTTCGCGTAAACTGCCCATTGTTCCCGAACCCCATTGCTCATATGCTCTCCTCGAAAGAAGAGAAAAAATAAATTATCACTCATCGCTACACACACGAGATAAGTAGCAACCGCAAGCTGACCCACTTGTCCCAATAGTAACGTGTCCACTTACGGGACACTTTCGCCGAAGATGTACGCATACGTACAAGCGTCGGTTACTTCCGGCCGAATCGAATTAGAATAAAATGAATGCCTAATGCGCCGGGCGTCAAGTATGCTTTTCAAATCCGTCAATCGCGCGCGCGCGTAAAGAGAAAGTACCTATGGTGTGCTGCGTAGGAAGCGTCGGCGTTTTGCGCGAGTTTTCGAAGCCGATCGCAGATTACAGTGTACGGAGAGATATATGCATTACATGTGGGAAGTTTATGGTTTTCGGCTATTGTGTTTCATGCCGAAAATCTGCTGTTTTTTTGGGAGAAAAGAAAGTTTTTTTTGCGATGAAGCTGCGTTGCGGTAGGTAAAGGATACGGTGGTGGTAGCCGGTTACGGTTATGGTAATTTCGACACGGATGCTGATACATCCGCAATGGTTTCTGCCGATGTTTACATGGTGTTGGTAAAGTGATAAACGTCGAGGTTTATTGGAGATGATTCTTTTTTATTCGTGTGGTCGGCTTGGGAATGGCGAGTAGGGGAGAGAGTGATAGGCGATTGGGTTATCATTTCTTTTTTCTTTAACTTTTATTTTTACTACTTTCTCACGAGGTATTGTAATGGGCGAAGAATATAGGTTCCTCATTGGACTTTCTAAAAAATGACGCTACCTTTGTCTTATAATCGATTTCTCATTTTGTTATGTAATATAGGAGTGAAGTGGTGTATCAATGGCCGATCATTATTTGTAGAATTCACACATAAAATAGAAAATTTATTAACACAGCTTTGTCACAATAACGAATGTGAAATTAGCGTGTGAAAACTTTCGTGCGAGTCGATATCTTTTTACGATAGGAATAAAATTAATTTAATGTATACGTTTATTGAGTAATATTGACACTAATTCTTGTCAGTCGTCATAAAGACCCTCATTTTAATAAGGCAGTGAGCTGCACTTTTTAATAAAATAATACCGATAAATAATACTGAAGAAATTGAATACTTATTTTCAGATTCATATCAAATCTCCCAAAACACAAATACACATTTTAACAAGCGAATTTAAATCACCAATTACAACCACCTACTCAAAGATACCGTTACAATGGGATTACCCGTTCACTTTCATATTCAAATCCTCGCCTATCTTGACACCAATCAAAATAGTTCTAATAACTCCCGAATATACTGTTAATCTCGACAATCGACCTCTATCTTGTTCGCGAGATATTCTCGCCTTTCTATCTCGATAGGCGGTCTATGAACCCACGTGCGAGTGCGTCATTTATTCTCACATCTTCTTTTTTACGACATTGTTAACGCGAATCGATACTCATCGGAAATAACTTTCTCGCGTCGAGGACCACACCACGATAGAGCGGAGGTAGGAAAAAAATGAGGTTCCCAACTGTTATGGATGATTCATGCTTAGAAAATATGTGTATGCCTATATGCGAATACTTTCGGATTGTTGTCACCGTGGACGGAGAAGAAGTATACGAGATGAGGAGTTTAGAACAAAGTGACCCCGTTATTTTAATGGCTTAGTTATAAGTGCCTTTTATTTTAAAAAGAAATGCTTGGCTTGCGGTTGCTATTGTCTTTCGCAAGATTTAGTTTGTACGGTCTTCTATAGGTTTCTCTCATTATCATAATTGATCGATACCCGTATAAATAAAGGAATTCATCTTTTGTTGATTTCTTTTTGGAATAATGTACGACTGACTCGAGTTATATATACGATTACAGTTTCTTTGTGTGTGTGAACGGAATGATAATGTTACCTAATCATTACATGAGAAATGGAATATTAAAAATCAAACAATGCGACACTATAAAGAACTTTCATAAGATTAACGGATATATTAAAATACGCTTACAATCGTTCAATGATATCTGATCCAATTACGTATATCTAAACGTATCCGGTCTATCCTAATCTTAATCAAATAATAAAAGTCAACTGGCAAACTGCATAATCTTGAACTATATAACATACTGTCAGTTACAAGTAGAAAACAAAATTTTCGTATCCCTCTAACCAACCCTTTTCTCTGTCATTTACAGTGGACGACGCGACGGGCCGCTACACGAACGGCTTTTACTGGGGCAACTCGTACTTCACAGGCTCGGCGACCGAATGCGAGTTCATCGGCAAGGGCTCGGAGATGAGCCGAGTGCCTAGTCCAACAGCCGCCTCCTCGACCTCCACCACCATCGACGCGGACTCTATCAGCGAGGTGGAAGAATTCAACGCCGAGCCGCAGAAGAAGCGCGCCAATGAGGGCTTCAGCGGACACCTTCAGGCGATCCTGCCCGAGCGGAAGGACGACAGGCCGCCGTATCCGTTAGGATTCTACATGATGAGGATTGCGGTGAACGGGTCGATCGCCCCTGTGGTAGGTGTTTGATGATTTTTGCTGAAGGTTTTCTTTATGGAGTAGAGAAGGAACCTCGTGCGGGTATTTTTAGAAGTAATATAAGAGAGTCCGTGATTTATTTCTGTGTCAAGTGTATAATGTGGATGAGTTTCCGCGTCATTTCATGTCTGAAGATATAAATTTTTCAATTACCGTGATTGCGTAACGATTGTATACACTCTCTCTCATCTGATTAATGACAAATAACAGTGTATTTCGGTGTTATAAATTCAATCAGACTTAAAATATCATCAAAATACATTTTCACGCCTTATGTATTCAATTATATTTCCATCAAAATTCACTTCCCACATACAAGGTTCCCCAATTACCGCTTCACAATCATCATAGTTAATCTATAACGTTTTCGGCATCACTATATAATATACAACCGATTGCGAAAACAATTGTCAACCCCGCGTCGAGCTGAGATTACTACGTCGACTGCTCGAGAATCATCCTGTGGAAGGTACGCGACAGTAGTAGGATCCTTCGCGATGATTAGTCTGAGCTCTCGCGCGATACCATTGCGAAACGTGGAAGCGTCTGGAGCGAAAGCGAGATGCAATATATCATTGCGGCGCGGCGTAATGAGAGCCTGCAGCGACTCGACTATCCGCGGATTCTCGGTCGAGCGGTTTGATGCAGGCGGCAGATTCTGCTTTATGTTTTATGGTTTTTATAGATTCTAAGGCGGAATAAAGAGGATAAGCTTATGCTGTTAATTCTGTTAAAGAACATAATAAGGAGATGTTTTAATTATTTATTGCTTAGATGGTAAAATTTATAGCGTAAAATCGTTCGTTAGGAATGTTTATATAATACGCAATTACCTACTATATCTTCAGAATAAAATAGTATTGTTAATACGGTACCTCTTGAAAGAATAGTATACTGTATTATCTATAATAAGGAATGTCGAAATGATTTTTCAGACGAGGGTGATCCACCTGGGCGCCTGCCTGCCGTTCTCCTGCACCGGCGCCGACGTCAACAGCATCGCGAAGCTCGCCGCCGGTGAGTACGCCGTCAAGCACTCGGTCGTCGAGAAGGTCCGTGATCAGCACAATTCCTACGATATGTACGCCGACACCGTCTTCTGGGCCTTGTTGTGAGTATATATAAACTTTATTTGATCTCCATTGAAACAGATTTCAGGATATTGATTGTACAGCTAAATGATGTTTAAATAAGATCAGAAAATGAATCTAAATTATGATTTTAATTGCTAAAGCTCTGTATAAATTTTTCAGCTGAATAATAAATCAGGTGATTAATCACCTCAAATTTTACCTGAATATTTACCTGTTTTTTTTTAATTGATAAATCAGTTTACTTTCCACCTGAGTTTTTCACCTGATTTCCAACTGATTTTTCATTGATTAATCATATGATTTTTCATCTGATAAATCACCAGATTTTTCACCTTATAAATCACCAGATGTCTTTAGATGGACAAGTTTTATTTTCTGACTACTAAAAGTTTCTTGAAAGAAAAAAGAAAGAAAATAGATATTTTATACGATGATTCACTTAATAAAAAACAGGTAAAAATTGAAGTGATTAATCACCTGATTTTTTTTCACTTGGATTTATGTAATCAAGTAAACTCAAAGTGAATCTTAATCCTTAATTCCCAAATCATTTTTCATTGTGCCAAATAACCACAGTGAGGACGAGACGATTATAACGAAATGCTAAAATGTCTAATACTAACATTTCTCGATGACTTTCAGTGGCGTGAGTACAATAGTACTCTTCCTGCTGATTGGCGGCACAAGCTACGACCTTTACCTGTCGAAGCGGGTGGCGCACAAGCAGAACATGTCCTACGACCTCGAGAAGCACGTAAAGCTCGAGCAGCTGGCCAACGGCAACGGCAAGATGCACAACGGTAACGTATTCCACGTACGATTTCTCCAGCTCCGCTCCACACTCATACGAACAAAAGAAAATGTCTATCTCTCACACACATACACATACACGCGTACTAAGCTTACTACTGCACGCAAACTACTGCGCAATAAACTGTCGTACTATAATATATACTACTGCTACTACTACTACTACTACTACTACTGCTATACTTAGACTCAGTGTACGTACAAAAAGGTCAATGTATACAACGTCTATACATGTACACAAATCTATATTTTATATGTCTACTACTATATTACAAACGATTAATAATATAATCCACACCGCAGCAATGTGAAACTTCAAAGGCCAAGCAAGCAAAGCAACCTGCAATATCGCTTCGCCCCCGCACGAAAACGCAACTATATTATATATCTGTGTGTGTCTACTATATATCTGCCTGTTTTTCTGCGCATCTATATGTATACTCTTCAGACTAACAGACACCGCAGCGTAACTTACTTATCTACTACTACTTATCCATTATTCTTTTGCATAATGAATGATAATTCTGTGACGATGGACGGCGTGCAGTAGTTGACTCTCGTTTTTGTTCTTTTTTTCGCCATTGCGCGCGCGCGGCTCTTCTCCTCTACTCCTCCGCACAGCGTCTCAAGGTAGGCTCTACATTCCTGTTCCAGTAGCCGAGCCCGTCATCAGCAACACACCGCCGGTTAATAACAACAACGATCACGAGGGAACCCTGCGCCCGCCGACGCCGGATCTCCAAAAATTGAGTATGTCCGCAAGTTTTTTTTGATCATTGAAATTTTTAGATTCCAATTCATATATCTAATAATTCTTCGTAAGAGGTACATCTAATAAGTAGATAAAAAAATAAAAATATGGCTTATAAACTATTTCAAAATTTTCCAAATCATTTTGACTTGTTTGCAAAAGAATTGAACCGAAAAATGCCCGTATTAGCCTACACACGATAAATGCAGAGTTGTAAGCCAGTTGTTTTATTTAGCTTTTAGCAAGGCTATTTTCATTTTTAAAGTGTCTGGAATTTGTTTCGTATAGTAAAAGATAAATTGTATGTTAATCTATAATTTATACATTTTTGTCGTTTTTGCCTTGAAAACAAATGAAAAAACATTTTTGGATTGAATTGTCCGCGTTAACTTAGATTTTCTTAACTACTTAATAAAATTAATAATAAACTTCCATCTAGATGATAGTAAAATATATTTCAAAAATACTTTACACTTACTGAATACTTCTCTTAATTAAACTTCTTCAAAGATACATAGAATACAGAAAAAAAACGTATATAAATATTAATCCTATATCATTCCACATCAATTCCCACAGCCGTCTGGGAGGAACTGCTGCTCTCCTTCTCCATCCGCGCCAACTTCCGGGTGATATGCGAGGGCGAGGTAGGTCGCGACACCATCAGCACGGTTCACGGTCTGCGGGCGATCTCAATGGCCTGGGTGATCCTCGGCCACACCTGCATCGTCGTCTTCAAATACTCGGACAACATGGAGTACCGCAAGGTCGTGGAGAAGCGCTTCCTCTTCCAGACGATCCAGAACGGCGCCTTCAGCGTCGACACCTTCTTCTTCATGGGCGGCCTGCTCGTCAGCTTCCTCTACTTCAGGACGAACGCCAAGGGAGATCTGAACAGACTGACCCAGGGTACGCAAGGATTCATGGCTGGGTTCCTCAAGTTCCTGGGTTTCCTGGCGTACAGGTTTTGCAGACTGACCGCGCCGTATATGTTTGTGTTGGGAGTCACGGAGGTCTCGATGAAGTGGTTCCACTCGAACTCGGTGTTCGAACCGCCGACCGCCGATCATTATAATTGCCCGAATTACTGGTGGAGGAATCTGCTGTATATCAATACGCTGTATCCTGTTGAACAGATGGTAAGGAGATTTGTATTGTTGGTTGGGGATGAGAAAACATTCACGAGTTTCCTTTTGGAAATTATTATTAGGATGGGTTATTGGAGCGACCAAGTGATTAGAATAATCGCGGATGATTAAATTATTGTTGTGGTCATCAAAGGCGGTATTTAGGCAAAAAAGCAATTTCTTTAATAAGTTAAATACACAACTATAAGTGTTGGATAAACTGAAAGCAATTATAGTGTAAATGAAAGAATCTTAAGTGCACATAATAATCGAATTAATTGCAAGTCGAGTGGAATCGAGATTTATGGCTTTACGTGCATCGTCTTAGATCAGCAGTTTCAATTGAAATAAAATTAGTGCCATTCCAGGTGACTGACTCATTCACGCGTACAAGTTCATTTCCTCGAGCAGTTATACTTCTATTTCGAATGGAAATAATTGAAATTCGCTCTTGAATCACTTATTACTATATAAAACAACATTTAAAATTTCCCGACATTTTAGCCACTACTTAGCAGAACAAAAATATATTTCCCTAGAAAAAACAAATAACTTTTAAAAAAATTATTACAGTAAATTCTCTAATTTTAATGACACTTTTCCTATACAAAACTATCATACATATTTCATCTAAAAAACTTTTCTCAATCACAGTGCATGCTGTGGAGTTGGTACGTGGCCGACGACACGCAGTTCTACATCGTCGGCGCGGTGATCCTGATCGTCGCTACGAATCACTTCAAGATCGCGGCATTCACGCTCGTCGCGCTGATGGTAAGCTCGTGGATAACGACGGGCTACATCGCACTCGTCAACAATCACATGCCCAACACGGACGATCCGCTCGCTCTCTTCGACAAGATCTACGACAAGCCGTGGACGAGGCTAGGGCCGTACCTCATCGGCATGGCCGTTGGCTATTTTCTCTTTAAGACTGATTGCAAAATTAAAATGTCCAAGGTGAGTATTTACTTTGGTTTGGGAGAATGAAAGTCGTTTTAAGTTTGGAAACGATAATAGAAATCGGTGTGAAAATCGGGGTTTTAATTTTGATTAAATTTTAAGGACAATAGCTTTTTGTTCTTTTGACGAAACACATAAAGCAGCAACCTGTACCTAGACATTAAACATTTTTAAAGAATTATATAAGAAGATATATACCTTTATTATTTTTCTGCGGGAATAATTAGCATTGATTATAAAATATCAATAAGAATAATAAAAAATTAATAATCGCGATGTTGGACTTTTTAAGCATTGTTTGAAATATGCTATCCCGCGTATATTACGTTTAAAATTAAATGTATTTACTTCTAAGTCTATATAATACCTATACATCACTTAACTAGACTTGAAAATTAAATACTTTATCCAACTCATAATCCTTGAGTAATGAGATTATTCAATATTTCCAACAGCCAAATTCTACGACACATGCCCATTAAATCTCCTGCCAAAAAATGTAACGAAACTTATGGTATACTGCATAGAGCTAAAATTAATGTCAACCGCCTTTCGCGACGGCGCACGTTGCACAAGCAGAGAGAGAGAGAGAAGTTATTATTTTCCACAGAGAAAGAGACTCAAAGCTGGTATTTTTCTAATTAAATACACACGCAATTGGCACTCTCTCCCTCTCCGAAAAAAAACGAATTCTCTATATAAACGCCTCACCTTTTCGCGAAAAATGCGACGAAGTGTATTACGCGTGCTATATACCAACCATTTCGATTTCTTTTTTTTCTCTCTGCCTTGCGATGGTAATTACGCTCTCCTATGGTGAAATTAGAGGGTAAAAGGTGCTCTCTCGATTTCGATATTCAGACTGACATTATTTGACGAATTGTAAATGTTTTGCCGTACGATTTTCTAATTTAAAATCACAACAAGGTGATGCGGATTTTTGAGACAAAGTCAGATTTAATGTGATATATATTTGCTTTCTTAATGTAGATAAAAGTTATAATTAAACTTTTGTAAAGTTTGACTAATTTTAATGCCTGTTCGCGTCTGTTTCTACCGACAGTAATTAATTACTCCATTTTTGATTGGAGTAAGCATTTTAAAAACTCGTAATGTAACTCAAACTCTTCAAACACTATACGAAAATAATATATAGGATGTATCATCTACATAAATTAGTATTAATTAAAAAAAACATTTAAGCCCCTTATCATACGTAAACCCATAATCAACACAACGATTCTCTCTCGCATCAGGCAACTATCTTCATCGGTTGGGTCCTGTCAGCCGCCTGCATGCTCAGCCTGTTGTACGGACTGTACGAGACGGAACTGTCGCCGATCACTGGCGCTGCCTACTCGTCCCTCAGCCACAGCGCCTGGGCGCTCAGCTTGGCATGGATCGTCGTCGCCTGCAGCACTGGATACGGAGGTAAGGACGCGCCACTACATATCACAGTAGATGAAGGGCGGATATAGTTAGACAATTACATAAGAATTGTTCTGTTCGTTGTTGATATTTTTATACTCTTTATTTTTTCTTTATAGGTGTGGTTAACGAGATTTTGTCCGCACCGATACTCTACCCGTTCAGCAGAGTGACGTACTGCGCATATCTGGTTCACCCCATCGTTATTAGGATGACGGCGATGAACATGGACTCGCCGCTTCATTTAGGAAAGGATAGCATGGTGAGTGTGAACTTATATAATGGTAATAAAAATTACTCAACAACCTATCGAGAATTAGAAAGGCTATGAATATTCATACGAATCAGAGTATAGTGATATCTTATTTTACATTCGAAAAATTTCCTTTAACTTTGAATAATTTCTTCGAAGATTACATTCACTAAAATTTAGCTTTTTACGGGACGAAAGATAGGTATAATAATAACTATAATGAAATTTCTATGTCTGTTACAGTTAATAACGTTCTTCGGCCAAGTGGTAGCATCGTACATCCTCTCCTTCGTGATATCGGTATCATTCGAGGCGCCCGTAGTCAGTATGCTCAAGATCCTTTCACCGAAGAAACGCAATCGTATCCAATAAAGGAGAACCGCGCCCACGACAAAAGTGCGCAAAGGAAATTAAAAGAAGAAAAGGAGAATTGTCTCATCTCTATATATAGGAAAATTACTTTCGCTACCGAGGTTCTTGCATACGCGAGCGCGTGCGCATACCTACCACCCCAAAGTAATTTTGCCTCGTTAAACAAATCGTCGCGATCGAAGTGTCAGCGTTGTTGTTATTGTTGTTGTGTAGTTCGTTTCGAGCGAGAGAGAGAGGGAGAAAGAGAGAGACACCGAAAGAGACAGAGCGAACGTGTTACAACGAGACCTTATAAAAACTGTGTTTTTTTTTATTTTTTATGTATAGTTCTATATCGATATAAGTGTAAAATAAATTATTTGTCTTTGTATAAACGAGTCTGCGAATTTCTTTCGTCTCCCTGTATAATACGTATATAATGTTTAATTTTTAGAAAAGTTAAAACTTTTTGTAATGTATTGTCGTTTTAAGTTTTACAATTAGTTATGCAAGTTATTGCGAAAACAATTTTTTGTAATATTAAGATGATAAAAGTAGCTTTTACAAATTTTAATATTAATTCACGAAACAGGATATAAATTTTGTATGCGGAAAATAAGAGATAAGGTATTTATTTTTTCTTTTTGTTAAAATTTATATAAAATTGGTAAATAAAAAGGTTGTTAACGTTAATATGTAAGTGGAACAAATTAATTGTAGACAATATTAAATAATTTATTTTGTTTTTTTGAGATTACAGATTTAAGAAATTTTGTGTATAAAAAATTTTGAATTTTAATTTACAAAAATTTACCATTCTATATAATTTAAGTTAAATAATTTAAAATACATTATACTATTATCAATTTAGTAAATGAGAATAGATAAAATTTAGAAAATCCAAATGCATAAAATTTATTTACATTAATGCTGAATAAGCATTTGACAAAGTTTGTAATCATATTTTTGTATTTGTAACATTCTAAACACTTTAATAAAAAAAAGTAGTAACTTAATAGCATTAAAGAGTGCTGAAACTCCTTGAAAACAGTCTTACCTCTAAAATTATAATTAAGTATTATGAGGCACCTTCAGTAGCAACTTCATTATCAACATCAACATAAAATGGTCCTCCTTTAACAAACTGTTTCAATTTCTGCATCGTCTGTGCATCAAATATGTTTGGTACTGCTTCGGAAAGATTCTTAACAATTCCATACTTTATGTCTTTGCAATCTTTAAAGGCTTCAGCATTCCTGTCCAAAAGGAATTCTATTAATCCTGGATGATTTGCAATGTACTCTTGGCCCCATTCTTGAGCAGCAACTACAGCTAGAATCTCAAGACTTGCTTGTCTGATATCGGCAAATGGTTGTTTACATATAGAAAATATCATTTTTAATGGCTCTTCACAGATTGAGTCAAACCATGATTTTGTTAATGACACTATTCTGTTGTCTTGTTCTGATTTTGTTACATGCAAGATTTGGGCTAAACTATGTAGTCCACGAACCCTAAGCTCAGAAGGCATTTTTTGAATAATTTCTCCAATCCTAGTCATTGCTTTAGGCATTGCCTCTCCGAGATCTTGAAGAGCATATTTTCCTTTTATTGTAGAAGAGACATGTCCAAGTGTCTCCAATGCAATTGGTAAAAGGGTTAGATCATCACCATCAATGACCTCAAAAAGTGAAGAGATAACAACTGGATATCTGGCAAATATCTCATTAGGGCATAATTTTGCAACATGTCCAAAGAATTTCATTAGGCCTGGTATTAATAAGTTTGACAGTGGTTCTTCATGGGCTTTAGCTATTTTTTTAGACAATGTCTGTAAAATTCCTTGTTGTTCCAAAAAGTTTAGGCCTTCATAATTTGTAGCAAGATCAGTCAATGTTTCCAGTGCGTTTAACTGAAGCAGAATGTCCTCATTATCTATCATAGAAATGAGACTCTGCAAAAAGCCCGATTGTACGGATGCCTCCAGATTTTCTTTACTTTGCTTAGCAATGTCAACAACAATTTCATACACTCTGAACTTAGTAATATCATTAGTCGCCAGTAACTTTGCAATAGATCTCAATATAACACCAGAATACAGCATCTTTCGGCCATCAGAGTTTCTACCGATCTGTTTCAGAATATTCATAGCCTGCTTGGCAATACCCAGCTCTTCGCTTGCTACTGTTTCAGTTACAAGTGTAACCAAATCAACCTTTGACAGCAACTCGGGTAAAGTTCTCGGATTAGCTGCAGCCTTGTGAATCTCCTCCAGTGCATAAGTCTTCACAGTTGGCGACTGGCATGACAGCAACTTGTAGATCTCTGGTGTGTACCGAACCAATATCAGACCGCTCTCTGATGCCTGTGATATTGTCTTCAACACCTCACATGTTTGCTCCACCAAGACACTACGAGCAACAACATGAAGAAATCAAATGATATTTTCTACCAAAAGAACGTTCCAGAAGTATTAATTTTTCTCAACGCTATACTCACTCGTCCTCAGAGGTTAGCTGATCAAACAGCCCGTTAAGATCGAGTACCCGGGTGACCTCGCGCTTCTCATTAGCATCCGAGTCGGCGAGCTTTATTCTCAGCTCCGTGAGCACATCTTCGCGCGCCTTCGGGTCGCTCAAACCGCAAAAGCTCGTTAATTTCGTAGCGTACCACTCAGCCATTCTCGGGCGATGATGACTCTGGCACTTTTGCGTGTATAAACAGAAATTCAAACTTCACGCCGGACCGCGGGCGCCTCTTGTCAATTTGTCATTATCATCCCCCTTTTGCCAGTGCGGGACGGTGCTGCCACTTGTGCGGTAGGAATGGCAACTTATAGCTTGAGAAGGGTAAACAATCAACAATGTAAAATAGCAATATGAGTATATGAGTAACGTATACGTATTGACTTTTTGAAGCATGTAGCTGCACAGCACTACAGCAGCCTGCAACGTGTTCAATATAGATATTCGCGATCGCACGTTAGTGCGACATCTGTAAATACCATGCGGTCGACCCATAAGAATATTCCCTATTTTCCTCTCGCTCAGTTCTCAAGGTCACCACACGTTATTTTATAAATGTGCGATCGCGAATATCGTACAAGGTATTTTTGGAGCGTTGAATGCTACCCAACTGAGATCATTCTTGTTGTAAATGTAAATGTTTTGAGCCTGTTACGTGCTTGCATACCTTAGTTTAATTTCATAATTTTATTAACTTAAAAAATTTAGGACTTTAAAATTGATAAAGTATGAATAAATTACTTTTATGAAATATATATAAAGTTAAAGCTAAATGAGTAAGATTTTTTAATATTTTTATTTATTCAGTCAGGAAATGGTTCCAGTCAATCGACGTTAGCGCTTCAGCAAAGTAAACTGACTTTAGTCTAATAATCTAATAAGCTTAAATATAAAGTCAGAAGTCCAAACCCGTTTCAAACCTGATCCAAATTTGATAAACTTCAAAAGTTCCGAAATCGTTTCAAAAACGCCGGTCTCATCGTTATAGGTCGTTATCGACGGAGAACAAGTGGAGGACTCTGGAGGCGTCGAAATTTCCTGCAGTCTCTTCCTTTCTCATCTTCTGAGCTTTGCGCAGCTCATGCCGGAATCAACTATTGTCAGTGTTCAACAGGAATCCTCGTAAAAGTAAGAAAAATAATTAGAAATCCACTGCTTTTCGTTCATCCTAACAATCCCTTAGTTCGGTCTAATCAACCTTTGATTGCCGAAAGTTTTTCCTATAATTTTAGCGTCGCCGCCTCGTGTATGACGAAAATAAATTGTACCGTTGCATTTCTACCGAAGGTAGCCATATTCCATTCTGGATTAACTAGTCGAAAATTTTGATTGCACAGATTTCCTGAATGTCTGAATGTAAATTAGCACGCTGCCACTAGCGCGTTATGCGTAACATTGATCGAAATGTAATTGCGGTTAATTTGCGAATCGCGCGTCAGAATCGTGGATTAAAGTCGCATGATAAGATCATAATTGACAAGTCTTTGTGGTGTTTTTCAGATCCAATTAATAATTAATGCAGTAAGCTTTAACTCCATCTTTACTCATAGGAATTATGAGCATTAAGTTTGTCTATTAGGGAATGATATTAGATTTACCCATAACAGAACAAATGCCAGACTTTAATGACACTGCGTTGGAGACGCAACTGCGTCGCTTTCTTTACATTGGCAAGGAGAGGCCTGAGTATCAACCTGGAAATTGGTTTGTTCATCAATACTACTTGGCACAGAACATTCCATCCATTGATGAGTTAGCTGTAAATCCCTTGAAACATGATACTATTATTTCTTCAATCATTGAGGTAATATTTTTTAATCAAGTTTTCCAATCAATATGTATGAATTTTCTTTACTTATGAAATTCTTTTCTAGGCACAAAATAAGCAACTTGTACAGAATCCAGAAACATTGGTTTTTGCCTTAGCAGTATGTGCTCAGCAAGATAAAAATGAAAATTTACGTAGAAAAGCATATGATGCTGTAAAAGAAGTTTGTAAAAATACAGAACATTTTATTTTGTTTGTTAACTTTTGTTCTCGAATCAACAAAGCAAAAGCAACTCCAAAAAATGGTTGGGGTCATGGATGGAGGAGGGCAGTTAAAACCTGGTACCTCTCCAAAACACCAATGGAGTTGGCTAAAACTGTAACACAATTTAAAGGCAGATATGGATGGAAACATAAGGATATTGTTAAATTAACACATATTACTACAAGTGATGAAGGTGTGTATTGCAAAATAAAAAAATAAATCAAAATAAGGCAATTATACAAATAAAATACTTTTGTTTTTAGCAAAAAAATTAGTATTCAAATATATCTTGTTTGGAATGAAGAAATTAAAAGAAACTGATGATGAAAACACGCGTAGTGAAGCTGCAGAAGAATTGATGGAATTTTTCAAGTCAATTGAAGATTTTAAACAATGTGAGGATCATGTTAGAGCCGCTGCATTATTTGATTCCTTAAACCTCTCAATAGATCATGTACCTGGATATATGTTGAAGTCTGAAGAAGTAATAAAAATTATTTTAATTATGCTTTTTAATTATTAATATTGATTTAAGAGAAAAAATCATAATTTCTTAAATTTCTATTTTAAAGATATGGAATTCATTGGTGTCTACAATGAGTTTAACTGATTTATTAATAAATCTTCAACGAATTCATAATATGGGATTCCTTAAACCAAATGGAACAATTACTGCAAAAGTTTTGGACACTATAAATCAGCAAAATGTTACTAAAGAAAAAATTCACCCAGCTGTATTTTTAGTTTCTGTTAAGAATTATGAGAATTCTGGAAAGTAAGTAAAAACGAATAATAATAACGAAGGATGTTATTTACGTTTTATTTTTTTCTAATTATTTTTAATAATATTTTTTCCATTTTTTTTACAGACCATTAACTTTTGAAAAACGTAAGGTGAAGGAGCAAGCTAAAAGACCGCTTCCACCACCACCTGAAGTCAATAAAAAAGTTGTAGATGCTCTAAACAAAATGCTTAATTTTTCGTTCACGGTAAGCTTGTTCAAATTACATGTAACAAACAATTTACCTCTAATTTATCCATTTTATTAATTTAATTTTTACTAACCTCTAATTTTTGGTTTCATGTTGTAGTAAGGGCATTAAGTTTTTCTTTACGTTCAATAACTTATCTTACAGTTATCACTCTGGTTAAAATGTTCTGGAGGGTTCAGAGAAAGGTCCAGTTCCGAAATTCGGAAATGTTCAGAAAAAATTTCTAAGACTTTTCCTGTTCCTTTTAATTTTTTTCTGAATCTTTACAGATTTTCGTACCGGACTTTTCCAGACCATTCGGGAATTTTAACTATGGCATAAAGTATTTAGCACGTTCACTGCTGTAACAACAACAAAAATATATATTTTACTGAAACTGATGTTGAGACTGTAATATGTGTCGTAGCAAGAACATGTCGACTTATACTTACCCCTAATTACATTTTTATTTTATGGTGAAACTAATTAACCAATGACTTCTAGAATTTGCAACCCACTAACGTTCATTACATGATCACGATCAACGCGAACAAATCCATGCTGGAGAGTGGGTGTTGGCACTGCGGCAACGTGAACGCCATCGAGGCCGGCTGTCTGATTGCACTTTCGCTTCTCCGCGCGGAGAAGAACGTCACTGTGGCGACCTTCACGAATCACGGCATCCAATGTCTCAACGTGGATCCGAAGTCGACGCTGGTGCAGATGATGAAAAAGTTGGAGCCTACGGCTGTAGATATGATTGATCTAAGGAAGCCCATGACATGGGCTGCTCAGAAGAACAACAGCATCGACGTTTTCATCAACATCGTCGATCAGATTTGTCAGAAATCTGACAAATCGGAAGAAGGCATTAAGGCGTACAGAACGAAAATGAACCTGCCAAATGCAAAGTAAGACGTTGCTTAGATTTTCAAGTTATTTTCTTTTATCCAAATTAATTAATTGAAGGCTAAAATATTTTGTAGACAAAAAGTAGTCTATTATTTCTACTTCTGTTTGATTAAAATTTTTATTTTTATTTATGTGTGCTAGGCAGGTTAAATAGTAAAGAAAAAGCTTGAGCCAGTTATTCCCAAAATTTCTTACAATAAATAAATTTTATAATTAATATTATTATTTCCAAATTATTTAAAATATTTATTCACTAAAATTTCATGCATAATATTTTTTTGATCATGGATTAATAATAATTACAAATTTATTGTACTTTCAGGTTGGTGAATTGTGCCATGTGTGCCTCATCGACGTATGTACATCAAGACAAAGTTTACGATAAGAATATTCTTTCGATTTGCGGGTTTGATGAAAAGGTACCTAAAATCATAGAAGCTTTTGCGCGATCCTACTTTTAAGTAACTACTCGACTGCAAAATCAATTTACAAAGAGCTTTCTTAATTCGAATTTCATAAAAGCCTACAAATTAATTTTAGTCATGACAAAAAAATTTTTTCTTATTTTGAATATTGTAGTTTGCAAAAATGCTATTAGATATAGCTGATAGTAGGGAGATGGAAATCACACTCAGTGTTCAGAAACGTATTCAAATTTTCAGTTATGAAAAATTATATTTATTAATGAATATTTCATGAATTTCAATACGTATAATAGACTTAAAAAGAGAAAGAGGAAGAAAAAATTGATAAAAATTTTGAATTTTTAAAAGAAAACTTTATTTTTTAATATTCTAGTTTTTTCTTTGAAACGCGAAATTAAGCTACATAAAAGTATATGTATGCAATCGACGAATTAACTTTCGAAATCACGGAATCATAACAAGAAACAAAAAATGAAAATTAGCATTTTAAACTATTTCGATAATAAAACTCGCATTGTACTCTAATAGTAATGTTTGTAAAGGTCAGGAGTAGACACGCGTAATGTATAATGTCGGCTCCAAGTTTTACGAAGTTATGTATCATACATAATCGAATCGTCTAACATTGCTATTGTAAAGTCTTACTCAACAATGATAATTGCATGTTCATTAGCACATAACTTTTAAATCAAGCTGTGTACGGGTTAAATCAACTTTCCTTGATTACTGAATTGTCTGGTCCGATGTTATTTTTTAATTTTTATACTTATTAGTTTATCAGTGTTAAGAATCAGACTGTCCTAGTGTATGTATATAAAAACACATTATACATAACTTTATTAAATTAAGGGAAAAAGCGCCGAAGCTTATTTTTTAATGGTTTTGAAAGAAACAACTTATATTTCGCAGTAATACACGTGAGCGTCTCTCTTTTTTGTTTGTTTGTTGTGACATTCACGCAAAAACGGAAATACAAAGAAACCCGTTCACACGGCAAATCATTAGTGGTTAAGACTGGATATTAGATAACTAGAGCATATCGGAAGTAATCTATGGTGCATTTCTCAGTATAGTAGATACAAAACGAAAAAAGCGAAAACGAGAAACAGAGATAAATCCTATTTGATTTTTATAGCTAGCTTATTTTTCCGACATGCTACCAATAGCGAAAATGAAAAAAACGGAATAAAATGGCATAAGAAAAAAGTGCTTTCCGTCATCGTAAGAAGCACTAACACGATGACCGGAATTTAAAAAAGATACAGATTCAAAGCTATAACTTTACTAAGAAACGCATTGTGTGGACTGGCGCGCCTCTGCTAATATAGGAGAAAAAAAGTTAATAAAAATAAAGTACGCGACAAAAAAACGGGAATAGGAATTTCTGACTCTACTCGGAGGTTGAAAAAAAATAAAGTACTATAGAACGTTGATGGAGAAAAAATTTCCCACTGTGATATGCATTTAGCCCCAAAGAGTTATAGACGTACATTAGTATAATTTTACTATTATCTTCATATTTGCCATATCCAAAGTGAAGTGAAAACGAGAAATAAACTAATTATGCTACTGATAATACTGTGATACAAGAATACAATGTTTATATTGTTCAAAGTAGAGGAAAAAAACGGTGAATAAAAATAAAATAAACAAATGGCTAAGCTAAACGTATATATATAGTCAGAGGCGCGCTCGCACAGTCCCAATTGATTTGTTGATTAATGTTGAACACGTTTCGATTTAGCGCATAAATTTTGTTGAGATGTATAATGGTAAAGCAAAATGGCGAATCAGTATCCAGAGTTATAATAGTTAAAGGAAAAAAAGAAACAAAACAAGCAGCTTATATAGAAAATAATAATCCTCGAACCTCAAACGTCCACTGGCGCGCCATTTCGAATGTAGAGTTCTAAAATTTAAAAGTGACTAATACGAGAAAAAAAAGTACAACCGCAGCAATCGCACTGACTTACGAGAACTCGTGGCTCTTGCGAAGGACGTGAAACATAGTCGCATCGAATTATATACTTGCGCGCGCGCAGAAAGTATGTTATAAAGAAAAGTAGGCTTAAGTCATTGTTTTCTCTTTTTATATTTAAAAAAAGCGGATTTGTTATATGTCTATATCTCCTGTGATTCTTAACGTTTTTTACTTGTACAAAGGATATCTTGTTAGGTTTTTTGTATATCGTAATGAAGCAGCGCCTTCGCCGGTGTCATGATCCTCGTAGTCAATCGCACACACTTAAAATGAAAAAAAAGAAAGAAATTTTGAATTTAGAACGCTGAATTCGAGGTGCTTCTTGCACTCTTATGCAAAACGTAAGATTCTCATATGGCTGTGTCCTGCAAACAAAGTCTGTCCTACGGATGAATTCACACCGTTCAATGCGCGATTCATCTAAATTCGCAACTTTGCAGTTTGTTCTCTTCGCGATATATTAAATATATAAAAAAAACGAGAGCACCGTGCGTCGTACATATAATACGAACGTACGCCCGCGCGCCGATTGATCGTTTGAGGTTCGACACACACATTCTCCATCCCCCGATATCCTATTACGATCCATCCCTTTTAACGACACACACTCTCATGTATGTCTAACTTTCTTATTAATTATTAAATAGTTAATTAATATTAATACTGATAAAAGTAACGATATTTCCTAATAAATGAGAAGTAACAAAAAAAAAATAAAGGAAACCCGTAAAAAGTATAGTTCGTAAGCATGATAACTAAATTTCTCTTCGCGCGATTTCGACCAATGGTGATGAAACGAGAAAACACTTACACACATACAACCACACGGTTACATAATGAAGAAGAAAATAATAGATAAATAAATAAGAACGACCGACAATTGTGCTTCACGCTATTATAAGAAATTTTAGGATCCTTACCGTTCGACTGCTTTATAGGGAAACGCGCGCGTGCGAGCGGCAGGACCGACGATTAACTGCGTCCTAATTTCGCGCGTGTGCACTCGAATTCTGTTATATTGGAACGAGGGTAATAGTATTTTTTAGAAAAATTTTTCCTAAACAAATTTCGATGAGTACCGAGTAAATATTATTAACGAAATGAAATAAAGGATAAAAAAAAAAGAAATAATACAATGCGCTTAGAGAGATTATTTACACACGCAAAAATTGCTATAGGCGAAATCTCGTTGACCATATTATTATAATAATAATGAGGAAAAAAAATTAGTAATAATAATATTATTGATAATATTAATGACTAATTAATATGCGAGGCTTTTTGTAAGGAAACGGATGTTGAAAAAAAAAAAAAAAAATCGTATACATAAATATATTATAAATATATGAATATTATTATCATTATAATAATTATTATTATTAACTATGCAGTGTAATCTTATTAGACAAGTACTTTTGTGCTACGTCGAAGCCGCTCATACATTATATAGTTCTCTATCGCTGCAAAGCGGCAAGTGCGTACCCTACATTCATACGTTCTTTATAGGCGTAGTTACGTATAAAAAAACACAGGCAAACATACGAACTTCGTGTTATATACACTAGTTATTATAAATCGTATAAGTAACGTGCACTATAAGTGGTCGTCGATGAGAGATTCCAAGTAATGAGAGTCAATGGAATTGTTTCTATGTCGAAAGTACGCGTGATCGGAGCGCGAGTATCGGTACGGAGGAAGTGACATAAGGGCATTCATGGGTAATTAAAATCATAATTTAGAGCAAAAATACCGAGACAATAATGCAAAAGTGGCGGGAAAGAAAACAAAAAAAATAAGACTTTGAAAGTTTTTATACATGCACAATGCTTTCTTTGTTACCAAAAGTCTGTGAATTTAGCTAATGAACTGAGGATTTTCTTTAAAAAACAAATATAACAAGGATTCAAAGCAACAATTAAAAGCTTCACTTTCTGCAAATGGTCATTTGAAGTAAAAATAGTTGTCCATAAGCAATACCACTTTTATCTTAAACTCTGTCCTTTTTTTTTTTTTTTTTTATGAAATTTCGAAGTTCATCGGTCAAATTGCGCAGACGATAAAGATATTTTTGATCTAAATTAAACAGTTTTAGAAAAATAATTACTCAACGTTGTTGACGCTTAAGAAAACTTTGTTATTCACTGAAAACGATCCTCCGCCGAATGTTCGCCTCCAGAGTCAAATAAAAAAGAGAATGTCTCAGCGACGACTTGGTTTGACATAAGTGTATTCTCTATTGCTAAGTCTTTAAACTAACAGTAGAGGAAGTAAGAGGAGAGAAAGAAAAAAACAGCGATATGCATTCACGGTCATCGACGAGGAACTGACAACCAGAATCAATCAGTATAATAACCCATAGAGAAAGGAGTGACTCGTCGATGATTTAGATTTCAGCATGCATTAAACATTTTCTCTGTCGCTATTAATATATATACACGTAAGTTGTAAGATCGCGTCCTTAATATGTACACGGTCGATGGAAGAGGGAAGAAACATTAGGACGATATATTATATATTATACATTCACACACGAAGAATTCTGTGCTTTCCTCTTTCGCATACAAATACATACATACGTTTATAATATTAGTTAAACTTCATAGCTGGAGAAAAAGAAACTCTTCAGGTCAAACCAGTCTGTGTGATGGCGATTAAACGAAACAATATGTTGAATGTGTTCATACCTAGGCAAAAAAAAAATGATGATAACGATGAAGTGGGAGAATATAATTAATCGTGCGTAAAATGACGAGAGATAAACTTAATTGTGCCGACGAAGATGATGAAAAAATGATTATTTAGTGCAACTGAAAAGTAAGGAAAATGATGATTACACTTTTACTTGAATTTATTGTATACTGCGATTAGGTATAATAATACGTTTGCACTTTACACATTTGGAACCAAGGTGCATATACTTTTGCGACGAGTTTCCTTTTTTGTTCGAGTGACACTTGTAGTTGAGCCAAATTAAGCAGTTCAACGGCATCCATTATCGCGAAATTTTGGTGAAAATGTTTTGATACCGATTAAAAAGAATTTGAGTTAAGAAAAAATCTATATTTTCATCCAAACTATCTATACAATCGATCCGATCGATGTAATATTTATTGTTATTATAAAATAGGACAAAATTGTGGTATTATTCTTTTAGGCTTAGAAAAAATCGATGATTTATTTTTTATACGCATTCGCGAGCTTGCACTTTTGTATATTGACGTTAATGTGGGCAAAACAAAATATGTAAGCGGGAAATACGTTTTTTCATACTGTAACATAGATGTCAAAATTATACGCTAATTATAGTATTTGTGTAATATGTGATACGCGAGAAAATGTGAAAGTCTCGAGAGAAAAAAAAATCGAATTTAGACTGACGAACAAAACAAAAGATGCGTTCGAAACTTTGAAAATATAGATTTCTTTTCACCAAAAGAAAAACAAAATGATAAGATGCTAAAGAGAAGAAAAACAAGTTAAACTCGTTGCGATGTTCCTCGTTAAATGTAAGTAGACAAAAAGCGCTGTAACGCGGCGCGACGATAATCGATGCCGCTGAACGTTATATATTATTGCAACTTAAGAACTGTTACCGTTATACTTTTGCGCTGGGAGGAACGGATGATGCAGTCCAACTGCGTATAAGTACGATGTTGAACACACACTCACCAACAATACATACATAATACATACATACAAGCGTGCGAGAGTATAGGCCGACGAAAAGGATGCTTTTGCGTTGGAGATAAAGACAGACAGGCATACACACATACAATGTACCGATCTGATCGGTGCTTATTCCTATTCCAAAAAAAGAAAGCAGAAAGCGAGAAAAAAATAGGGGGAGCCAGCGATTTTAGCCAGAGAATGAGGCATACAAGAGCAGGACAAGCGAAGCGCAACATAATTTTTTCTTCATTCGCAGTAAACGTGTACTCATTCACAAACTAATCTAAACTATAATAATAGCGTTCTTCTGTACATGAATTATTATTATTTCTATATTATTGTAATCGTGAAGAAGATAAACGAAACGACGAAGTAAGAAGTGCGAAAAATAACGATGTATTGCGCGCATCGTGGTTAATTAAGCCGCAAGTACGTTCTCTAGAACAATAGTGTGCTATATTGTTTTTCTATATACTTATTATAATTATTATTATTGTTGTACTGAAAGAAATGGAAAAGAAATTTGCAGAGGTCTCGATGAGAGAGCGCGTGGCGCGCAGCCCCGCGTGTACAGACGAAAAGAGAGATTTTGTACAATCGATGGCAAAAGCGCTCAATCGTGTGTGTATCGATGAAAATATTGTTCGTCGGTTAATTCTAATAATACCACTACAATACAGTCCCCCTCAAGTCGAAACACCAAAAAAAAAGATGAAGTCGAAGAAGAATAATAATAATGCGCAAAGCGAAATATACGAAACAAAAAAAAACGTTATAGAACCTGTTGTACAAAAGCAAAGTCATATATATATATATAGAATTATATGTATACAGTACCTCACTCTCGTTGTCAATGATGAAGAAAAAAGCGACGTTACATTATAGGGATTATAGAGTTGCAGTGCATTATAGCTAAACAATTACGTATATAAACGCGGGACTGCGGGGACGCGCGTGTGCGATAAATATTCCGGAGCGGCGAGCGCGCACATCATTCAACCACGTAATATGTATAGATACACACGGGGATCGTGATGCATTCTCCTCTTTCGCAGCTATGGGTATATAATATAATAACGCGAACGAGCGGGATGAGGAAAGAAGAATAGATGATGGGAATGTCGGTGAGCAAGTGACAGAAATTGAGACAGGGCGAGAGAGAAAGAGAGAGAAAGATTGAGATAAAAAGCAAATATACGCCTACCCTTTCGGCCTTACTACTTTACACACGAACACACGAGACGTATGCACACGCAGGGACATACAGATACCTAATTCATGATGATACCGTATATACGTACGTGAAAAAAACGACGCGTGCGTTCTTTATATTTGTGTTAGTTTATATGATTATTGTGTAAAACTTAAAAAAGGTCAAACGAGCCGCTCGCCTTCGATGAGTATAATATTGACTGTGTATAAAAAATAACAAACAAATATGAAAACGCCTTCGAGAATTCACACACCGATTATTTGTGACTCGGTAATTTAATAAAAAAAAAAAAGAAACTGTAACATGTAAAAAAATGTGTAAGAGTGTGGGAGAGAGAAAGACGATGCAACATGTGCCGCAGGCATCTCCAAACGCGAGGAAACCCCTTTTTTAGCGAGAATAATAATAAAAGGAAAAAAATAATGAAGAAAAAATAAAAAAATAATCGCTACGAGACAATTGTTTACACACGAACATACCCATACATACACACGCTCTTACACTTACGAAACCAGAACGTTATTTTTGTACTTGGGCGAGTTCTAAACTAATCATATTACTACTCTCTCTGCCTATGCATCTCTATTTACAGAATACCAAAAACCCCTGGTATAGAGGCGTACGCGTGCGCGGGGAAACACTAAACTTATACGAATATCACATTATGTACACGGGCATCATGTATGAACTCGAGCTGTTTCCATTGTTATTTTTTTAGAGAAAGAAAAACAGCGAGGATGTGTATTAATTGCGCATTCGGGAGAGAAAGATTCTAATGTATATCGTATCACACGGAGCCAATATGTAAATGCGTTTGAGTTTTTTGCGCGTCGGATATATTATGTATAACACAATATTGTAAACTCGACTGGAGAAAGTAAAATAGGGGCGATTTGTTCATACTTACGTGCGCGTTTGAGAGTGAGAGGGAAAGAAGGGTTCGATCGACGATTCACCTGCGGAAAGAGAGAGAGAGAGAGAGGGAGAGAAAGGGCACACACATCGAGATTGTGCAGACTAAATCCCACACGGAACTAATGGAATTTCTTGTTTTATTCTCGTGAACTGTGCGGATCTTATATACCTACGCTACTGTCGTGTTCTCCGATTGATTATCTTTGTTATTGTTGTATTCCGGTACTAAATGGAAACGAGACTAGAGTTTAATGAGACGTCGAGTAAGAAGTGAGAAAAAAAGTGCGTTATTATACAAATTCTTTACTATGTTTTTTGTTATCGATACAAACAATGCTGGATCCTCAAAATAAATTCATCAAAAAACCGATATGTGTCTTTCTTTATTTTTATTGAGAACCTGTTATTTATTTTAAGAGGCGTAATTGGAAAGAATGTGGTAGTAGAATAAAACCACTTTTTTGCTCCTACGATCAAATACGAAAGATGAATAAAAATGATATTACCTACCTACCTATACATTATTTTTTTTAATTTTTCAGATTTCTCTATACACGCAAATACTACTAATATTTCATTTAAAATAGTAAAAGCATTTTTTTTTTTTTTTTTTTTTAATGTGAAAAATTTATTTATAGGTATTAGGCACATAAAAATTTATCTCTGATGTTTTTTATTTAAAACATTTTTGTGTAATTCGATCTGTAATATTACTTTTTTTGTATCTTGAAAATACTTCGAAACCCTTTTTTTAGAAGTTGAATATAAGAGAAGAATAATCAACAATTCTTTTACTAATGTAAAACACCATTTAAATTAAAGTTTGTCAAAATTATTCATATGATATAAGAATTATCTTCCTACAGTGTATATTGATATTATATAATTTCAATATTGATTCCCATTGTAATAATATAATGCGTCTCACTGATTTAATAAACACCTGTTAACAGAACACTCACTGTTATTGTTGTGATAAATTTAAAGTACTTCTTCAAATACCTTATCGGTATTTAATAATAGTTCACTATTTATACACGATGCGCAACTCTTACCACACATTCCCCTTTGGTGCGACTTTTGCTCCGCCCCAAATCACTATATATATATATATATATACGTAAATTTTTCGATAATACGTCAGCTAGGTTATGTTTAACAAACAACCTACGTGCCCGTAGGTTATGACTTCACTTGATAACAGGGCGTACTATTACTGCTGCTAGAGTACCGCAATAAAAAATAATGCTCATTACGAGCTGATTACAAAGAAACAACGTGTTAACGTAAAAAGCATCAACCATCCAAAATTACGCGCAACAAGCAGGAACAACGACCAACCGTGACAATCATGGCTGGAATCGAGGAGCAAGAGAAACTGCTGGAGGATGCGATCGGAGTTGTCAAGGTCCAAGCCCTGCAGATGAAGCACTGTCTGGACAAGGCGAAGCTTATGGATGCACTGAAACACGCATCCACTATGTTGGGCGAGTTGCGCACCTCGTTACTCAGTCCCAAGAGTTATTACGAGCTTTACATGGCTATCACTGACGAGCTTCGTCATCTGGAACTCTACTTGTTGGATGAGTTTCAGAAGGGCAGAAAAGTGGCTGACTTGTACGAATTGGTACAGTACGCGGGAAATATCGTGCCTAGGTTGTATCTGCTCATCACCGTTGGTATCGTTTATATCAAGACCAACCCCTGTTTGAAGAGAGATTTGTTGCGAGACTTGGTGGAGATGTGCAGAGGTGTTCAGCATCCACTGAGAGGCTTGTTTCTGAGGAATTACCTGCTTCAGTGTACTAGAAATATCCTACCGGATAATTTAGATGATTCTAATTCGGATGAGGGAACAGTTAGGGACAGCATAGACTTTATTCTGATGAATTTTGCTGAAATGAACAAACTCTGGGTGCGAATGCAGCATCAAGGTCACAGCCGTGAAAGGGAAAGAAGAGAACGAGAAAGAGAAGAGCTCAGAATTTTAGTGGGAACTAATTTGGTTCGACTCAGCCAACTGGAGTCTGTGACACTTGATAAGTACACAAAACTTGTGCTGCCTGGTATTTTGGAGCAGGTAGTTAGTTGCAGGGATGCTATCGCCCAAGAGTATCTTATGGAATGCATTATTCAAGTTTTCCCTGACGAATTTCATTTACAAACGTTAAACGCCTTCCTTAAATCCTGTGCAGAACTACAAAATGGTGTGAATATAAAGAATATAATAATTTCTTTGATAGATCGTCTTGCTGCATTTAGCCAGAGGTCAGATGGTGTTGGTGGGCCGGGAAGTCCCAATCAAGTATCGGGAATTCCACAAGATATTCAACTGTTTGATGTGTTTAGTGATCAAGTGTCAACAATTGTACAGACAAGGTTGGATATGCCATTAGAAGATATAATATCTTTACAAGTAGCATTAATCAATTTAGCTCATAAGTGTTATCCTGACAGAGTGGATTATGTGGACAAAGTTCTTTTTAATACTCACCAAATATTCCAGAAAATACACACAGAAACACTGGAATTTAATAGTGCAGTTTCAAGAGAATTATCAAGACTATTAAAAATACCAATTGATAATTATAAGAATATTTTAATGGTACTAAAGTTGAAGAACTATAGGCCACTTCTGGGGTACTTTGATTATGAAGGAAGAAAGTTGTTGGCAACTTATATTGTGATGAATATCTTAGATAATGAAACTCTTATTCCGTCACCAGATCAAGTAGATGCTATTTTGTTAATGATAGCTCCACTTATTCAAGACCAGGCAGACCACACAATGGAAGATGATCCAGAAGAGTTCGCAGAAGAGCAAGGACTTTTAGGTAGATTGATACATTATTTCAAATCAGATATTGCAGATGAGCAGTATATGATTCTAAGTACAGCCAGAAAACACTTTGTTACTGGTGGTAGCAAGAGAGTTAGATATACACTTCCACCCATAGTTTTTCAAGCATACCAGTTAGCTTTTACATATAAAAATTTGCAAGCAGAGGATGAAATGTGGCAAAAGAAATGCCAAAAGATTTTCCAATTTTGTCATTCAACCATCACTGCACTTATCAAAGTTGAACTTGCAGAATTACCTCTCAGGCTATTTTTACAAGGAGCATTGGCTATTGGAGAAATTAGATTTGATAACTTTGAAATGGTTGCTTATGAATTCATAAGCCAAGCCTTTTCTATTTATGAAGATGAAATTAGTGATTCAAAGGCACAGTTTGCTGCAATCACTCTTATTATTGCTACATTTGAACAAATGAACTGCTTCAGTGAAGAAAATGCAGAGCCCGTCAGAAATCAATGTGCCTTATATGCTAGTAAGCTTCTAAGGAAACCAGACCAATGTCGTGGTGTGGCCACATGCTCCCATATATTTTGGTCAGGAAAATCACTGAGTACAGATGGAAAGGAAATGCAAGACAAAACCAAAGTGTTAGATTGTCTTAAGAAGGGAATAAGAATAGCAAATCAGTGTATGGACATTTCTGTACAAGTCCAATTGTATATAGAATTATTGAATCATTATATATACTTTTATGAAAAGGGCAATACAGCAGTTACTGTGCAAATTTTAAATCAAGTAGTTTCGAAAATTAAGGATGAATTACCAAACTTGGAAATAAGTGAAGAAACAGAGCAAATACAAAAACATTTTGCAAATACTTTAGATCACTTGAAAAACAGAATAGAATCTCCAGAAGCAGAAGGACAGTTATATGAAGGACTTGTTTTGTAATTAATTTAAGAATATTGATATAATAATAATATTGTTATAATATTTGTTAAGCAAAATTGTATATCATATAAGAAAGCGGAAATTTCTTGAAACAATAAAAAATGGTTTTAATACCAATCAATTGTACAAAATTAAATTATACATGTGGTCATAAATTTTCAACTGTCATTTAATATTTTATGTATTCGTTAACATTTTATTTTATATTATATTTAATTATATTTTATTTCTTTATCAGTGTCACCTAATAAAGATTTTATAAATAAAATAAACATATTCTTTTATTATGAAAATTTAATTTATCTACTTTAATATAAAAAAGCCACTAATCAAGTATTTATATTTTCAATGATAAATTTAAAAAAATTTAAACAAAAATAAGTTTTGTTCAGAATTTTTAAAGATATAAAAACTAAAACATCTAAGTATTACAGGTATAAATTAAATTAATGAAAAGAAGTGTACAATAATTACAACATTAGTTCAAATTACTTGATAAATTTATTTTTAAATGAACATAAAATTAATTTTTTTTTTTATAAATTGTATTACAAATGCATTAAGTAAATCAGCTAAAAATAATTTCTGTATAGTTATAAATAAATACACGCCATACAAAATTTATTTAGAAAACATTTATTAATGGATGTTTAATTTTTTGTTTTAACAATTGCTATGAAGATTGAATTTTGTTTATATTTTTCTTCTAAATTCGTTTATATACAATTGTTATAATATTTTACTGTATATATAATAAATAAGATGTCAAACTTCAAGAGCCGAAAAGTTACGGTCCGAAAAAAGAAAAAGCATCTAAGTACTGAAAAAATGTTTATTCTTGTGATATATTGAATACATGATGCACTCACGCTAGCACACACATGATTCGTATGGTACATAGTACGATACATAATTATTTTTATTTTTTTTTTTCGAGGCAGTAACACCGTACTGTAATACACATACACTCATACTCAACGAATTGCATTACTTTGACGCACACATAATCGCACTCATACAATCCACTCAACAAACGAGTGTACCAACTGTCGAATTACATGTAATGAAAAGTAATATATAAAACAAAATAAATATCAACGACACGTGGAGTCTTATTACAAACAGAAGAGAGTCCACAATCGGTGTGTATAATCTCCCCCGCGGCGGGGCCTCATATCCAACCTTTCATTTTTTTTTCTTATTTTCTTTATCTAGTAATCATCGGTTTATCTTCCACTTGTGTCCATCGATCAGACGCAGTACTATCAACGGGATGTTGTTGATGTTCCTCGTGGCAAACACTATATAGAGTAATATAAGGTTTACACACGTAATGACAATCATCACAGCCGTTGAATGGTTCTCTCGTCGCCGACGAGTTCTGGTCTGGTTTTTCCTTTTAATTCGCACGCGTGTGTATGTGTGACATCCCTATCATTCCCATTGTTCTTTGACTCTCGGGCGAGGCGATCGCAGAACTGCAGGAATTCGAGCACGAGAGAAGTTCCGGAACTCCCCTCGGGCGCGCGCTGCACAAGTATTAGTCTCTAAAGCATTTGTCTAAAGGAAGCGGATTCATTCATCAGTCTAGAATTTCCTTTAAAGATCCTTTAAAGGTCGGCTTTAGATTATAATTCGTCCTTGAGATCGTCCTCGGATTCCTCGCCTTCAGTGGGTGGTACGCCACCGCCGGCACCCTGGTACAACTTGGCAATGATGGGCTGCACAATGTCGGACAGTTCCTTCTTCTGCCTCTTATATTCCTCGGGGTCGGTGTCCTGGTTCTCTTCGAGCCACTTGATCTTCTCGTCGATGGCTTCTTCCATCTTGGTCTTGTCAGCGTCGGTCACCTTGGCACCGAGTTTCTCCTTGTCAGCCAGCTGATTCTTGAGCGAGTAGGCGTACGACTCGAGCTCGTTGCGAGCCTCGACGCGCTCCTTGAGCTTCTTGTCCTCGTCAGCGAACTTCTCGGCGTCCTTGATCATCCTCTCGATGTCATCGGGCGTCAGTCTGTTTTGGTCGTTGGTGATAACGATCTTCTCGCGGTTACCGGTGCCCTTGTCCTCTGCTGATACTTGGAGGATACCGTTGGCGTCGATTTCGAAGGTGACTTCGATTTGAGGGATACCACGGGGTGCGGGTGGAATGCCGGTAAGGTCGAACTTTCCGAGCAAGTGGTTGTCCTTGGTCATGGGACGTTCACCCTCGTAGACCTGGATGGTGACGGTGTGTTGGTTGTCAGAGGCGGTGGAGAAGATCTGAGACTTCTTGGTGGGGATGACGGTGTTCCTGGGGATGAGTTTGGTCATGACTCCGCCGACGGTCTCGATACCCATGGTAAGTGGGTTGACGTCAAGGAGGACGATAGCGTCAGTGTCTTGTTCACCAGAGAGAACTCCAGCCTGGACGGCGGCACCGTAAGCGACGGCTTCGTCGGGGTTGATGCCTCGGGATGGCTCCTTGCCACCGAAGAATTCCTTGACGAGCTGTTGAACCTTAGGGATACGAGTGGAACCTCCGACAAGAACAATCTCGTCGACGTCCTTCTTGCTCATGTCAGCGTCCTCGAGGACCTTCTGCACGGGCTTCATGGTGCTTCTGAACAGATCCATGTTCAACTCCTCGAACTTGGCACGGGTCAGAGTTTCGGAGAAGTCCTCACCTTCGAAGAAGGATTCGATTTCGATCCTCACCTGTAAAAATTCGTAAGTTAGTTTTTAATTTTTTTAACTTTTTTTTTTTAAATTAATTTAATTAAATTAATATTTAATTTAAAAAACTTCTTTAGTTCTCGTTTGAAAATGAACGTTATTATTCAATTGAAGTAATATTTTTTAAATATTACTAGAAAGAATTTATAATTCGAAAAAGATTTGTTGACATATTTACCTGGTGGCTAGCACTGAGTGCTCTCTTCGCCTTCTCAACTTCACGACGAAGTTTCTGGACTGCCCTGTTGTCTTTGCGGATGTCCTTGCCCTTCTTCTTCTTGTACAGCTTGATGAAGTGGTCCATGACACGCTGGTCAAAGTCCTCACCACCCAAGTGAGTGTCACCATTGGTGGCTACTACTTCAAAGACTCCGTTATCAATGGTCAGAAGACTGACATCAAAGGTACCACCACCCAAGTCAAAGACCAAGACGTTTTTCTCTCCGTCTTTCTTGTCAAGACCATAAGCAATAGCTGCAGCAGTGGGCTCATTGATGATTCTCATGACGATCAAGCCAGAGATGGTACCAGCATCCTTGGTGGCCTAATAAAAACAAAACATGATTAGTTTTCATTCATTTTTTTAAATTGTACAAAAATTAGCTACTGGGGAAGAAACTTACTTGTCTCTGAGCGTCGTTGAAGTAAGCAGGTACAGTGACAACAGCATGGGTAACTTTCTTGCCAAGGTAGGCTTCAGCTGTTTCCTTCATCTTGCCCAAAACCATGGCAGAGATTTCCTCAGGGGCGAAGACCTTGTCTCCCTGAGTGGTGGCTACCTTGATGTGCGGCTTGCTGTTCTTCTCAATAACCTTGAATGGGAAGAACTTGACATCGTGCTGCACGGTAGCGTCACTCCATTCACGACCGATAAGACGCTTGGCGTCAAACACGGTGTTTTCAGGATTGGTGGTAAGCTGGTTCTTGGCGGCATCACCAATTAATCGCTCGCCATCAGCAGTAAAAGCAACATATGAGGGAGTGATACGGTTACCCTGGTCGTTGGCAATGATTTCCACTCGGCCATTTTTGTACACTCCAACGCTGTAAAATCCCAATGACAATTATTAAAATGTGCTCCATTTTTATGGTTCATTAATAATTCACCATCAAATTTGAACTTACCAAGAGTATGTTGTTCCTAAATCAATACCGATAACGGTTCCAATGTCCTCCTTATCCTTCTTTTCCTCTTTGGAAGCCGCAATGGCTGCGACTAGCCCTAACAACAATAGAGCTGTAACTCCCTTCATCTTCATTTTGTTGAAACTTTACCTGTAAACAATAAAAAAGATTATTAGCAAAACTGCCAATCATGTAAAAAATTAAGTTTTCGCGCAAAAACTAGTTTGACTCGAAAAAACGCCTACACGCATGCAAATCAAATCAACGTCTCCGCCAGCTCACGATAATTGCCAGAAAAATCGAGAAAACGTATAAGTTTCGCGTGCCAACAACCCGAAGTCCTGGAAATATAATCACCGCTCAATTAATCAAGTAGGTACACTCAATTGATACAGACGCGTTCGCACGGATCGCGAACTGCGCGCACAACGGTAAAGAATCGCGATAAAAGGAAATGGAGAAAGAGAGAGAGAGAGCGCGAGAGAGGAGCCGTAGAGAAGAGCAAGGCGTCGCGGGAGAGGAGCATGCCATATGAGAGAGGCCAATGCACCTATCGTCGGGGGGGCGAGCCACCGACGTCGGGTACCGTTATGCTCATACACGAATTCCAGACGTTTACTCGTAAAGTAACATAGTGGCCAATATTGAATACTAACTTCCAGATGTGTTACATTTGGATGAAGCATGCTGCGACTATTCCTATCTTACGAGATGACACGAAAAAAAAGTGCTGACGTAGACGCGGCCGCCGCGACTGCCGCCGCGAAGAAACTGCTCGCGGCGCGCGTATAGGAGCAAAATTTCGGAGCAACAGCCTGCGCGAATTTTACCGCAATTGAACGAAAAATTCACCGAAAAAATCAACCTCGTCCCGAGATCACTTCGCAACAGCCTTGTATCACTACGGAGAAAAAGAATGCGAAGCTCCGACGTGTCAATAAGACGCCCTATTCCCATACTCGACCCTCGCCACCCCCTTATACGTAAACCCCACGACTACGTCAATAACACCCGGAAAATTCCAGTAAGTACTCACCGATCGGAAGAACGTATTCTCTCAGTCCTCGGCACTGATTCAATAAAAGAAATGAAATCCTCCTGGACACGACAAGTAGTCTCGAGCGAGTGCACCGAGCTTTTTACTACTTCCTTCTCGACTGCTTCGCGTTCCTGGTGTGACTGATAGTCGAGCAGAGCCTCGCGCCGGGATATTAACGGGAATGCCGAGTCGTGGCCGGCCGGGATTGGCGCGCCACGCGACGTGGCAGCGGTAAAGCTAGTGGGGAATTGGCCGCTACCGCCTACTGTTGGCCTACCTCCATTGGCCCACGTCACAGGCCGCGGATACTGTACGTATACTACTAAAGGCTGTGCGCTCGAGCTCGACTATCTTCTAGAAGATTCGGGGCGTTAGGCGATTGGTGGAGACTGCAAGAACAGTCCTGTATCTCGCGGAATGTTTCGCGGGTATCGCTGGGACCACACGTGTACCTAAATGTATACAGTATACTTAGAGCTGGGAGAGAATAAGGAAAGAGATATTGCGCATGCGGATGTGTTTTTGGAGCAGGGGCTTAGCTTATTTATGATGATTGCGCGCAACGAGCGTTTGCGTTGCGTTTTGTTCGCAGATTTTGTTTATCAATGCTTTCTTTTTTTTTTGGGCTGACGTGGAGGTCTTTTGGGCTGGAAGGTGAAAGGAAATCGCGTGCACGATTTTTTGTTTTGATTTCGAATGGTACTTATTTAAAATATCGTAAAGTGGAATGTTGCTCAAATTACCTATGATCTAGGATTATTAGAGATTTATTTAGTAACATTTTGTATGAAAGGACAACATTCGACATACTTTTTAATAAGTGATGTAAATTAAGTGTAAAATATCCTTATTTATTATTAAAATTAAATTAAATTACTAGGTATAAGTATGATTTATATTAAATCAAGTGCTCCTAAATTGATATTATCGTTCTACTTTATCAGCTTAAATTTGCCACTTTTCCTTTCTTAAAATAACATAGACTGCAACCGCAATCAAACAACTTCATATTATCTCTTTAATAAAAAAAAAAAAAAATCCGACAAAACCACTTAGCAACGAAACGACAATGTTTCGATAGTTATACAGTTCATCTCTAACAGGTGTCATTTGCAAGGAAAATATCGTCTGCTATTATACATTCAACATAATAATATCTTTATTCATCCTCAACATAAAATTTAAACAATCTAAAACGTTTCGGAACATCCGACAAGGAAACAAAATAACGCATTCACAAACAATAAGCGCCGACCTTTCTAAAGTCGAGGAAACGGCGCTCTCTTGGAGTAAGTATACGCAAATCCGGAGTGAAGGGAAAATAATATGACAGTTGGTGAGGCGCATCGCAGCACAAGGGCACCGCGCTTGTAAGTACAGGCCTGCACGCCAGCGCATGCGTGTGTGTCCACGTATGACGTTTTTTAAATGTCTAACGGGACCGGCCAACCAGGTGAGAAATATACATACGGATCACTATACACGCGGAAGATGTGCAAGTTAGCCCACGAATCCGTTTGACATACTCTTTCCGAGTGTGCGTGTGTGTACGCCTCCTTTAATTCATCACAGATTACCTCATATGGAATAGGAACTACGCGCACGCGCTTGCATCAGAGGAAATACATTTCAATACAGTTAGAATTATGGGTATGTTACTACACATGTGCGGACTGAGCCTTAACTAAAAATACAAAGATTTAAAAACCCATACCACAAACTTTGATAACTATAATGATTGACGTTAACTTATATGTATGTACAAGTGTTACGCGACAAGTTAAGGAGAAGCTATACTCAATTACAGACTTCTGTATTTGATTTTTCACATTTCTCGATCAATCTTCGTATATTCAAAATTATCGGAGCACACGCACAATTTTTTTACTTCAGAAAATGCGTGTCTCTGCTCCAATATTAGAGAAAATATGTATATTAAAAAATAAATTTGAAATGTGAGTGAATGTCGATAAGCAATCCCCTTAATATTATTTCATTTACAATATTGTATTTATGCAACGTAGTGAAGTCGTATGGTTGTTTAAAGACAACATCTAGAAAAATGTAGAATAAGTTGAGCGGCTCACGCGAAACGGATTCTTAACGTAAAGAATGATTATGCGCGCGCGCGAACGTTATCAGTCGTCGTCAATAAAAGTTATTTATATTACAGCCCGAAATCCCTCGTGATAAGTAGCATTTCCGATATACGATAATCGATGCTGCGGCTTTTAATATTTGCTTTTCGGCTCGAGCATGTCCAAAATTTGGGGAGTGAAGTAGGTAATGATGCAATCCGCTCCGGCTCTTCTCATGCATAGCAGAACTTCTTTCAGCACAGCTTCGAGATTAATCGCTCCGTTTTGGGCGCCGTGATAGAGCATTGCGTACTCTCCAGATACTTGGTAGATGAACATTGGGTGTTCAGGATGTGCATTCTTTGTTTGTCTGACAATGTCCAAGTAGGCCAAACCGGGTTTTACCATCAGCATGTCAGCACCTTGCTCAACATCTCTGGCCTATAACAAATTAACCATTATAAAATTGATTATCTAATTTAATCTAATTTAATTAGTTAAAATTTACAAGTCATAGAAAACAAATATTAATATTTTCCCTTATTAAAAATGTAAAATAACTATAGTTTAGTGTTAAACATAAAAATCAATTTATAAGTTCATCATAAACTAATTTTTTTAATTTAACAATTTTTAAATGAATTTTATCCTCATTGTATTACTGGCAATGAAACAGTATTATTTCATCATAACATCATATACATACTGCTGCCCTTGCTGCTAAACCATTGCTACCAGCAGGCAACTGATAGCACTGTCTGTCTCCAAATTGTGGTGCAGATTTTGATGCATCCCTAAAGGGTCCATAAAATCCAGAAGCAAATTTGACAGCATATGACAGAACAGAAACTTTATTTGACAATCCAGCTTCAGAAAGACCAGCTTTGATAGCTTTTATTCTGCCATCCATCATGTCAGATGGGGCAACAATGTGAGCTCCTGGAAAAATATTTTAAAAAACGATTTCACTTATGTTAGATAGGAAATAGTGCAAAAATATAAACCAACTGATTTTATGTTACCTGCTTTGGCATATGCAACAGCAATATCAGCTATTCTTTGAATGCTTGGCTTATTATTGATAGTACCATCGCTATTTAAAATGCCACAATGTCCATGATCAGTATAGGGACACAAACATACATCACAGGCTATTACCAAGTCAGGGAACCACTGTCTCAATAATGGCAGTACTTGAATGATAGGATTATTTGGACTGTCAGCTCCAGTTCCTGTTGCATCCTGAATATAATTTTTTATTTTGTAAAAAATGTACATATTTGGACATGCTATTAATTGAATTATAAAAATTTGATTATTTTTTACTTTGCTAAATAAATAATAAAGAAAATCATTTGTTATTTTTAAAGTTTTATTGTTTTTAGAATAAATCTTTTTTAACTATGTCTTTTTTAATGAAATATTCAATAAAAAATTTATTTTTTGTTACTTTTGCTATTTCAATATATTTATTAAATGAAATTTTTTGAAATCGTTTAATAAAAATTAGGTTTTAATTCATAAGTTGATAATTATTTACCTTCTTCAAGTTATTTGGCACTCCAAATAATAAAACAGATTTTAATCCTTTAGCAATCAATGGTTCTAATAATCCCTTCAACTTGTTGATACCATATCTGTTGATACCAGGCATACTCTGAATGGAAGTGACAGCATCAGGTTCATCTCTAAAAAGTGAAATTCAAATAAGCTAATGTTTCTAGTGATCATTAATACTTATCCCTTAACTGAATGTGAATACTGTATAGAGATAACAACCTATCATTTTATTTGTTTTTACAGTTAGTTAAATTATTACAGTAGATACATTGCAAATTTGTTGGACACCACATTTTCGTAATCTACTGTGCAAAATAATACTAGATCTACCAACGACAGGATCGTACACCAACAAAGTTCAACATTTGCCTCTATAAAACCGCAATCATATGTTTTTGCGAGGTTATGTCACTGTACTCACAGCACGAAAATGGGAAACATCAGATTGTCCGGCGTGACATCGACGTTCGGTGATTGCCATCGCCTCAGGACAGGATGGAAATAGCCGCTGTGCAGAAGGTGCTTCGACTCGATCTCCATTGTCCTTTCGTTTCCTTTCGTCTTCTCTTGGAGCGGTAAGTGCGCGACGCCGCTTTTTCCCTGGGTCATTGACCAAACGCAAGTCAGTACAGCGCACCTCGCAGAGGGCATATAATGAAGTGCGTAAATACTTTATGTGTAGGTACTTACTTTTCCGTCCGTGACTGGCAAACGCGAGTCGTCGAGGATGAGATTTTTAAAGTAACGTATTTGCCGAAGAGAGATGACGTTTAAATATATTTTTTCCTTAAATAGCGGGTAAGTGTTTGATAATATCGCGCGTCGCGTGCTTGCGTAAATCTCGAATGTCACGGATACACAACAAAAATTACATAACTAAATTTGGGATGCAATTACGACGGTTCGTTGAGCAGACTGATTTCATTTATTCGCACAAGCTTCGATTTTATATGTTCCAAATAGGTAAATTTCTACTAATTTAATTTGATTTTTGATTTATTAACTTTCTCGAGTCATCGTGACAAGTGAAGAATAAAAAAGAAAACATTGTTATTAAAATTTAATTATCTCTTGTATCGTTTTTCTCTATTAAAGAATGTTTCTTTATTACTTTGTAGTTGCAGTAGTAAAAATAAATAACTCACCTTCAATACAAGATTATCGTTTTAATAGCGCTAATTAATAGTTGATAATTTATGTAAATATTAGGTTTTGTAAGATGATGTTTTGATAAGTGGAATAAAGCGCGCTAATGCATATATTTTTTTTTATTCAAAAAAGTGAACGAAGCAGAAGAATCGAATTGAAACTATATAGGGAACTTGGGATTTCATAAAGGGATATTTGGCTTCTCAATTTATCATTAACGGAACTAGAATATTACTAGAATTTAAACGCGGTTAGTTTGAAAATGCAAGAAGGTTTTGGGTATACCTAAAGCCTTATTTTTCATAATTTTTTCGTTTCTTTTGCTTCCTTGTAGAGGAAGCTTTGTGATAGTAATTTTTTGAGTTGTAAAAACATGTTATAATTGTTTTCCGAGGCGTTATAAGAATCAAAATACATGGTTTTTGAAAAATGGCTGTATGAATGGTATATGTGTGCGTGCGTGCGTGCGCGCGTGTGTGTGTCTGTTTTATTTCGAATTTTCGATTTTCTCAAAATTGTTTTTTGCTTTTTTTTTTAATGATATAGGATCGAGATATTTGATTCGGATGGGTAGCATTCGAAAGAGAATTATATCACGGTTCTTTTGTTATTAACAAAAACGCGTGTTTATTTAAAAAGCTTATAACTCCTAAACTAAACGGTCATTTTTTTTGAGAAAAACCATGATAATGCAGAATATACTTAAATAGCTATAATCTGTAAAAATTTAAATTCATTCTGTTGGTTAGTTTTTGAGAAAAAAATTTAAAAATAAAAATGAGTACTGTTTTTAATATAAATGTTTTTTAACAGCATTTATTCAATTGTGTTTAAAAGATTGTAACCTAATTACTTGGAAATAGGTTTTAATGTAAACATTATTTCTAATATTTAATGGTAACGATTAGTAATTTATAGAATTTATTAATTGATATAACTTAATGGCTTTTATATGCGATATAGCATATACTATGTTAACAGGCTTCAATAGAAAATATATATTACACTTGAATTTTGTTTTTATTAAACTCAAGATGGTACGCTTTTAGTGTGTAGGTGTAGATTGGCGAAGAATAAAATGTTATCGAGCATTACTAGGTCGATGGTTGATGAGGTCTAGGTGGTGCACTCCATAGTTTTCGGTGTCTAGAGTAAATTATCACGAAGGACAATATCTCGGCAGTGCAGGTTGCCGATGATGGGACCCAGGTGACCAGGTGATGCGCACCGTAGTTTATGGGTATGATGTGGTCGCGGCGGGGTATTCTGCCGACCACGAACCGCACGCAAGCTTTGAGCGCTTTTTCGAGCTTCTTCGTTCAGTCTTTATCGAGGTGGTTGTAGACAGGGGCAGCATAATTAATTGAACTGTGGGAAGACGAGCGTCTCGGCGAGGTGTTTTCGGATGTCTCGAGTTAGTGCGTGGCAGAAAAAGAGCGAGTCGAAGACTTTGCGAGTTACGTGCTTGGCGTGAACTTGCCAGTCGAGGGTGTTGATGATGAACATCGCTCCGAGGCTACGCGCTTCAGTCACGTAAGGGTGCCGTCGATGATAACGCGTGGCAGTCTTTCGAGATCTAGCTCGCGAGTGTAGGCATCGCTACCAAGGATCTGACCTTGGTTTTGCCGGAGTCGAGGGTGAGCCCATTATTCCGGGCCCAGTCTGCAACAGCCTGGGCATCACGAGTGACACAATCGAGAGCATGATGGAAGTTAGTCGGGAAGAAGTGATGGTATAGAGTTTCGTGTCATCGGCGAAGATCATGGAACCTTGGAAAAGCGGACCATTGCCGGGAGAACATTAATGAAAATGGCGAAAAGTAATGGGCCGAGAACACTCCCTTGCGGGACTCCAGACTCCGCGCGAAACCAGTCAGAAATCTTGCTGCCTGCAGCCTGTCAACGATATAGGAAAAGAACCATCGCAGGGCGTGGATGGAAAAATTTAAAGATTTCAGTTTGGCGAGTAGAATGGCATGGGGGATAGAGTCGAAGGCTATAAAGAAGTCAAAGAGAATGAGGAATGAGAATGAGTTTTGGGCCACGCTTATCCTGAGTGAAGCAGAGCCAAGAGAATCTTCAGACGGCGCACAGCTCGAATACAAACGTTTCGATCTCCTTTGGAGCGGCCTGGACTAGACCTAGTCCTACGGCTATAACGAACACGCAGAACGTAATATAATCCATTTTGGACGATGAGTATCTGTTATGTGCGCACTCGACTGGAAAATATACCGATGGTTCGAGCGCGGCCTTTATTTATACCTCCGCGAGAGGCCTGAATTCGCTGACGGAGTGGAGTGCAGGGTTTTGTAAGTCGAGCAATGATTGTTTCTAAAAATGCGTTTCTTCATTAATGCCACAGAAGCGATAAGCGTTGCGTAACCCCGCGCATGTACATAAATATACATAAAGTCCCATGTTCATAGCGGTATTTAAAATAGAAATATTTGACTTCAAAGTTTCAGTGTTAACGCAGGATACCTATCTAAGCTCTTTTGAAAAATACATTTTTTGCCTAGTAGGCCGAAAGTACCGCACGGCGGCGCCCGATCGCGAATATTGTATTTTGGGCCTCGCTAGGCGAAAAAATCGCGTGTACCCACCATGGGAGCAAATAAAGAGTGCCTCGGATCGCATGTTTGACAATTTACATGCGATCTGGGACATTCTGTGCTTTTACTCCCTAGATGTGTAATATATTATTTGATTTACTGTAAAAAAAGTTTTCTATGTGGTTTTTTTTTTCAACCCTTAAGGTATAAAACTGGAAATCAAGAGGAATAATTTTCAATATGACGAGCGAATTTCAGAAACATAGCATTTATAATGAAATTAAAAAATAATTCAATCAAAGTTTTATCAGCATCAGTATCTTCGAGATTTTGTTTGCTACATATAAAATGTACAATATGTGGGCTTAGGACTCCTTGAGGAACTCCCTTATGAACTAATCTAGGTGGCACGTCTAAAGAGGGAATCCAAAGATATCTAAGGAGGAACAAAAATACTAGAAAATGCAATTAAAACGGTCAGAGAAAATCTTATCGAATTGGAATTATAGAACTGTGTCCTAACAAAACCTCGTTCCTGTATTTTAATAGTAAAAAAATTCGCCCAGGTTTTTAAGTGAAATTTTAATTGACAACATTTATATAAAATCTATCGAATCAACTCGATTTTTAGGCATTAATTTCGATTATGACATGTCCTTCAAGTCTCAAATAGCGCAAGTACAAAGAAGATGCTTCAAAGTTATAAATATAATCAAATACCTATGCGGAACCTGGTGAGAATCTAATCCGGAGACTTCAATTATTTTACATAAAAGTTTTATTCGTTCGATCATCGATTATGGTTCTTACATCTATCTTACAAAAAAAAATGCGATAGAAAAAGTAGAAAAAATATAATTCGTCGCGATAAGGTCCGCTCTCGGATATCGAAATAGCACGCCAGTGCTATCCTTCTTGGGGAATCAAAATTAACGCTACTGTGTGAAAAAGCCAAGCTTTTATGTAACCGCTTTATTGTAAAAACATTATCCAATAATAACTCCTTAACCACATAATCAAATCCATCAATTGCTATTTAAATATTAGAAAAAAGTAATCAATCTCTTACGTAATCAACTCAAAAAATCTCTGGGAAATAAACTCCCTAAATAACTATAATTTATACTGCTATGATTATAACATCTTAACAACATCGATTTCCATAAATACGTCTCTATAGGTAAAAAATTAAAAAAATCTTCCTACGCTAATGAAATCATCAACGACTTAATTAAAAAATAAAGCCTATGATTTTTACACTGATGGCAGTAAAATAGCCGGAGCCAATGCTCTTGTCTCCTCCTGTACATGTCCAACGCTCAGCATCTATCACTCAAAAGCTATAAACAAACATACTTCAGTATACTCGGCGGAATGTATAGCACTACACGATGCGTTAAATTTCACTTTAAAATATCAAAGCCAAAATATTCATATCTTCTCAGATTCTCTTAGCTTTTTGCAATCCCTGGAATCAACTAAATGCAACATAAATACAAAATTCGTACACATATGAGTAAATCCGCCAAACTATCACACTTTTTGTGTCACAAAACTGGTAAAAATTTTTTTTAGGAGCACACCTTTGGTACACGTTATTTCTTAATCTGTGTACCTCATACTATACGAGATCACAGTTGAACAAGCGAAAACGGGTTTGTGACATCATTTTAGG
>UXGD01000528.1:0-55215 GCA_900474315.1 Torymus auratus | reverse complement strand
CTCGTGTATCACTCGTGCTCAATCATCATCCTCGCTAGAAAAAGTCAATTTTCCTCCCTTGTTGCACAATGTACTATAATTAAAACCGTAAAAATTTATTTTTTTAGAATGTTTTTTGTATTTTAAGTATAAACATTTGATATCATACATTTTTATTTATCATTTAGAAATGCGTGTTTGGCAACGCTGATGCGGATGATTGGCTTTCAAGTAGAATGCGACAGAATGAGGAAAAGCTACGTTGAATACTTTTTTCCCGCTTGTTTCTGGATTGTTTTTAAGTGCATTTCAAAGAAAATGTGTCTCCGTTTCCGGACTAACTTATCTTTAATCCATCCCGTCTGTTATACAAACTCAAAGCGCTTTCTTCGCGAATTTTGAAGAAAAGCGGGTATTATTACAGGAGAATTGAAGAACTACTCTGCGTGTACAGCTCGTATATAGTAAGAAATACTTACAGTGTAGCCGGGAAGGAAGCGCAATTGGAAGAAAATAGGTGTGCTTATATACACGAAAAACGAGGAAAAAACTATAAGCGCGCTATCGTGCTGTCGGCGACGTTCGGAAGTGCCCGTAACCTCCTGCCTCTCGTCAATCCGTGAGAAAGTGGCAACCGCAAGCGCTGGCGGCCCAGTACACAGCGTCCACTGCCAGTATCGCAGAGAGTAGTGGCTGTGGCCCAGTCCCCACGGGCGATCGGGGCGATGCGTATAGTAAGTGTGCACAATACAAGCCTGTGTACATACGTATTATACATACGCGATTTGCACTCGCACTGCTGCGTCGGATCAGTCGTATGTTTGTGTAATACTGAGCACAGCGGAAGAGCAGTAGCAGCACTGTCGTTCTACCTATCTAGCGTCTGCTCCGCTCGCTCTCCGCGTCGGCCTCGTCGGGAAAACGGGAAAGGAGCGAGCGCGATTATCGTGCAAGCCAGTTGTCCCCCTCGGAGAAAGTACACCCACATCGGCATATAGAAGCGCGCGCGAGCGACATGTACACGAGGAGGAGCAGGATAACTCGGCAACCCGGACACTGCGAGGCTCGTACCTCGCTGATGCGGCCCGTCCTCGTGGCGCTGCTGCGTCCCTGAGCTGCTGCTGCTCTCTGCTAGTGTATAGTGTCGGACTGTCGGTCGGTGGCGCAGCCGCCGCCGCTGTAGTGTACTGTGTACTGGCGACTATACACGATATACCTTACACCAGTGTGTGGGCCGTCGTCGTGTGTGCGCCGCGAGTGTGAGAGTGAGAGAGAAAGAGAGATACCTAGAGAGAGCGGAGCGAGTCGAGTAGCGCGACTCTCGCGAGGCCCCGCAGTTTGTGTGTCTTCCCTCAGTGTCCCGTGTGTGGTGATGCCCGACGCGCTGCTGCCTGCACTATTGCTGTCAGTGCCCCCAAGGAACCCCGAGCAGTAGCCGTTCGGTGCGTGAACACGCGCGCGTGGCCGCGAGGACTGACCGATAAAAGAACCCGACGCGAGTGAGCTTTGGTGACGACGCCAGACGGGACGATTGCGAGCACGCGAGCGAGTGAGAGCTCCTCCGTGACTGGCTGCTCGCCGTTAATGCCGGACTCCGGACGTCGGAGAGATTCACCGCTATGAGAGACTCGCCGCCGCGGGCGGCCCTCCAGCACTGCACGTGACTGTTTCTGCGAGAGTTCCGAGAGAGTGAAAGAGAGGGCAAGAGAGAACGAGCCTCGACGACGTAAGGATCCTGAGCGCCGAGGAGTGTGCAGGTGGTGCGAGCGGCCCCTCCGCCAGCACGAGCACGCGGGCTACGATGGTGTCCAAGTCGGGCAACAACAGATACCAGGCCGCAGGAGGCGGAGCCGCCACGGTGAGCAGCGGCGCCGAGAGCAGCTACGGGGCGAGCAGACGCGCGGCTGCGGCCACCGCCACGGCCACGGCCACCGCAGCAGCAGCCGCGACGGCGGCAGCAGGCCAGGCTGGCCAGGAGAGCCCAGCCGCTGCCCCGGCGGCGGCGACCACCACGGCGACGTCCCACCAGCGCGCGGACTTTGAGTTCCGTGCGCCGACCGAGGCTCCGGTCTTCGAGCATACGAGCGAGGAGTTCCTCGATCCCCTCGGCTACATCGCTAAAATACGCCCGATCGCCGAGAAGTCGGGCATCTGCAAGATCAAGCCGCCACCCGTAAGTACATCATCATCGTCATCTTATATCTGCCCGTTCCGCGCTTGGCCCCTTTAAATGGCCCACCACAGCACGCGAGTCTAACTGCGCCTCTCGCTCGCTGGCGCGCGCGCGCGCGCGTGTCCTGACGCCGTTCTGCGCGATCTTACACTGTACATCATCATCATCATCGTCGGGTGTGTATACCTTTTGACAGGTAGCGGCCGCGTTATGTAAGGGAGGCCCGTCGCAGGCGCGAGCGCGCTCCGTCTTTTTTGCAATTTTCTCATTTTTTCCCATTCGGCTTATAGAACACGGGGCAACAGAGCGGCCTTCTCTCTTTTCTCTATCTCTTTCTCTCTCTCACTCTTCCGTTCTCTCGAACGAGCGCGCCTTGGGCTTCTCCTCGCGCAAAGTCCATCTCTCTTCTCTCGGGCGGACTTTCCCTCAGCGCGAGTGAGAGGCCGATTCGGGGAGAAGAGAATCGTCGTCGCCGACGTAGACGACGACGACGGGGCGAGGGCGCGAGAGAGCAACAATGTGTGCCCATGCGCGCGAGAGAGCCAAATAGCGCGCGTATGTCCCTGATGTCTCCTGCGTCCTCTCCTGCCTGCCCGACGTATATAATACGTGCGCTGCTATGCTTGCTCTCTTTGTTCCGCGTTATATGTATAGAGCCACCGCCACCGTCGTCGTCGCCGTCGCGGCTACAACACCGTTGCTACCGCGATTACGAGCTCCGTGCACCTCCTCGCCTACCTATACCATTATATTTTACGCCCATTATATACGAGAACGCGCTCGCGCGCGCTCACTCCGCGAGAACAAGCAAGAGCGCGTGTTCACATCTCTTTCTCGGCTGCGGAGAAAATAGCCATTTTTCCGATCAGTAACAGTACCACGAATCTCCCTGGATGATGATAATGATGTATAGGTGTTTGTTGCTACTTATATGTTGCGCGCTACTCGCGGAAAAATGCTACTTTGCGCTATTGATCGTTATTGAAAAGCCATGGGCTCGAGCGTCGAGCGATTACATTGTAGGTATTTCACCGCAAATCGACAGCTTGATAACATTTTTTCGGTTTCGCGCTAAGATATAGGTGGACGTATGTCTGTATGTACGCGGATGGATTTTGCGACGTGTGTACCTGGCCAAGCGGGTTGGTACGCATTTATATACACGTCGACGCGGTCGTATACGTATAGCCGTGATACGTCGGCCGTTCGAATTTAACGAAAACGAAGTCTTTTCCTCGCACAATGACGAAATGTTAGCCGCCGCCATTTGCAAGCTTCAAATCATTCAAATTTCACATTCATTTTAACAAATTTCCCCTTTTCTCCTCGGCCGTACGTTCCATTGTTTGATAAAGGAGTTATTTTTGTTTTACGATTTATACCTAAATATAGACTAAACAATCGGAAAATACCATTATAGTGGCTTTTCTTACCTGCTCCATTTTCAAACGAAAATCGGAAGTATTTTTTCTGTTAACTCAAGATAAACATATTTTTATGAGGTCACCTTACCTTAAAATTGTTTTGATTAATAATCTGTTAGGTTTATTTATTTACTATATAAAGTCGAAATGAAAAAGCTGACTTTCATGCTTTTAGGTGATTATGTACTTATAAACCTGAATCAAAATTTTATTATTTTATTGATTTTAATATTATATAAATTATTCTTTAATGTTATGGGCAGCATATGACATTGTAAACTATCTAATAAAAAAATAAAGCATCTACCTATACAAAATATGAGTATTTTGTAATTTATTGTAAGTTATTGTTATGGCTTTCAATCGTTATTTATTTATATGAATTTGATTAAACCAAATTCTGTATTTGTAACTGTTGTTTATGAAAAATCAATATTTGTAACTACAATAAATATTTTGTTTATACAAAAACAAACCAATATAATGAGTTTTACTTTATATTCTTATGTGACATCTGTTTATCTTTTAATAATATATGTATTTGTGGATTTGAACTTCAAATTGAGTAACAACACTTTTTTGCTGATCTTTCATAAGCATTGTGGTTCACTTCATCAGAGATATTCGAAATGTAAATAAACCTGATTAAAATATTGTCATTAAGAGTTTTTAATGTTTAACATGAAAAATATTGGGATAACATAATTTCCTATTAATTTTTAATTACAATCAGTATACATATACTTATATCTCTTGTACTGCAAAAATAGTATTGATACATTAGTATAATAAAGGACAAAATCTACCTCTCTCTTTTTTAGGTTGAAGATCTACCTTTTGTTTTAGAATCTATGTTAGCAATAAATAATTTTTTCATTATTGTATATAATATTAATAAATAGTAAATAATTTAATTAACATACTTAAACTTATTTTTTAAATAGATTTTTATGTAATTACATCATGAATAACAAACAAATGTTTTGGTAGAATTGGCAGCCACCATTTGCAGTTGATGTGGATAAATTCAAATTTGTCCCCCGAATACAAAGGCTAAATGAATTGGAAGCTAAAACTAGAATCAAGCTCAATTTTCTGGATCAAATAGCAAAGTTTTGGGAGCTTCAGGGATCTTCATTGAAGATTCCACTAGTTGAGCGTAAAGCACTGGACTTGTACTCACTGCACAGAATTGTAACTGATGAAGGTATGCATATTCTTGTAATTTTCAGCATTAAATATTTAAATAAATAATTATTGAATTTACTTATTATTTTACTACTTAATAGGTGGTATTGAAGCTGTAACAAAAGAGAGAAGATGGGCAAAGGTTGCAAATAAATTAGGATATCCTTCTGGACGCAGTGTTGGTAGCATTCTTAAAAGTCATTATGAAAGAATTTTATATCCATTTGACGTCTTCAAGCAAGGAAAAACTTTAACTGATATTGTTAGTATTGTAATAAATAAGTTATAGGGAAGTGTTATTGTTAATATAACTTTAATTAAATGTCAATATTTTTTATATCCATTAGAAAATCGAACCTGATGGTGATGTAAATGAGAAAAAAGATAGAGATTATAAACCACATGGAATTATATCCAGACAGCAGATCAAACCTCCACAAGAAAAATTTTCCAGACGATCCAAGCGATTTTCTGGACAACAGTCGGATGGATGTCAGTCACCTATCAAACAGGAAGACTGCAAAGAAGAATTTGATGTCGATTGCAAACCCAACATCGTAAGCAAAGGCTTCGATACTAAAGAAGGTATTAAAGGTAAAAAGTGCATTGATTCCAAGGACAATGTTAAAGGTAAATTTAAGTATAATACTGTATTGATCTTATACTTTAGATTAATTTAACAAAAATAATAGAATGACAAAAATAAATACAAATAATTATAATTTAATTGTAGCTAAAACTTTAGTTGATACCAAGGATAATATTAAAACTCGAGGTGCATTAGCAGAAAAGGATAAAGAAAACAGCAAAGAGCTTAAAAAATTGCAGTTCTATGGGCCTGGTCCCAAAATGGCTGGTTTCAATACCAAAGAACCAAAACAAAAATCAAACAAAACAAGAGGAGTCAAACTAGTCTATGATTTTGATCCTGTATGTAAATTAATAAAATTTAAAATATTCTTGAGTAGATAAATTTTGTAACTATTATATGCAATACTTGTTTTAGCTTGCTAAATATATTTGTCATAATTGTGGAAAAGGAGATAATGAAGAAAACATGTTACTTTGTGACGGATGTGATGATAGCTATCATACATTTTGTTTGTTACCACCATTAACAGAAATTCCAAAAGGAGATTGGAGATGTCCAAAATGTGTAGCTGAAGAAGTATCAAAACCAATGGAAGCTTTTGGGTTTGAGCAGGCCCAGAGAGAATATACTTTGCAGCAGTTTGGAGAAATGGCTGATCAGTTTAAGAGTGACTATTTCAATATGCCTGTTCATGTAAGTAGCACTACTTTTTATAATTATTTTGATATATTTTGTAATTGTGTTCAACTAGCTAATTATTATTACTTTTTGTACTTGATTGTCCATTTTCAAACTTATATGTGCTTTATAGATGGTACCGACAGAACTTGTAGAAAAAGAATTTTGGAGGATAGTATCATCAATAGATGAAGATGTTACAGTTGAGTATGGTGCAGATTTACACACAATGGATCATGGGTCTGGTTTCCCAACAAAGACAAGTGTCAATCTCTTCACTTGTGATCAAGAATATGCAGAGTCTTCCTGGAATTTAAACAATTTACCCGTACTGAATGGGAGTGTTCTAGGTCACATTAATGCAGATATCAGCGGCATGAAAGTTCCATGGATGTATGTAGGAATGTGTTTTGCAACCTTCTGTTGGCACAATGAAGATCATTGGAGTTATTCTATCAATTACTTACATTGGGGTGAACCCAAAACTTGGTATGGTGTACCTGGTTCTGAAGCAGAAAAGTTTGAACGTTCTATGAAATCTGCTGCACCTGAACTATTTCATAGTCAACCAGACTTGCTTCATCAGTTAGTCACCATAATGAACCCTAACATTCTTACACGTGAAGGTATAATAATTTTACTATTAGTAAAAGTTTAATAAAAAAAAGCTATATGTTTATATTTTTTTTTTATTTTATGTAACTTTTCAATACGCACCAAAAGTTAAAATTTATATTGGACTTTCAAAATTTATCATAAATTCATTTTGTTTATAACTAAATTTATTTGGGTGCTAAGGCAGCTCAAACATCTAAAATCTTGAACTTTTGACTCACAATATTTGTTTACTCATACAGAACCATAATCGAAGCCCATCTGCAGTAAATCACTAGCACCTCTGTGCCTAATTTTTCGAAATTCGGAATTTTCTTGTTCTTATATCACTGTAGCTCGGGTGGTTCGGTACTCATCTAAAACTGTAAGTCCGAATTGCAGCGCGAATCACTAAAAGCAAATCAGCAATAAAGACCTTTACGAATCGCAATGAAAAGTTTTGATAGCCGTCAAGTTTACAAGAAATTAAAATAATAGATTTGATATAACCTTTATTAGTACAAAACGTGTAACGGGTCCGTTATTGCATTGTGCGATAGTGCACGGATGAGCACGATGCAATAATGGACTACTTAAGTCACGGATAGGCGTGACCTAAGTGCGGAATTAGGTCACCAAGTATAAAAAATATCAAAATAAAATTATTTATCAATCATAATTAAATTTATGTAACAGGAGTACCAGTATTTAGAACTGATCAACATGCTGGAGAATTCGTTGTTACTTTTCCCAGAGCATATCATGCAGGTTTTAACCAGGGTTATAATTTTGCTGAAGCTGTTAATTTTGCTCCTGCAGATTGGGTGAGTTCACTGGAAAAGTATTATAATAGAAATATATAAAACAATGTGAGACCATAAATTTTACACTTTTCATTATTTAAACAGTTACAAATTGGTAGAGATTGTATTGCACATTACTCAAATCTTAGAAGGTTTTGTGTTTTTTCACACGATGAATTGGTCTGCAAAATGTCTTTGGAACCAGACGCTTTGGACATTGGTATTGCTACAGCTACATATCATGATATGATAACTATGGTTGAGGATGAAAAGAAATTGAGAAAAAATCTACTAGAATGGGTAAGTCTAAGTCAAATAATATTTTAATTCATTTATGCATCAGGTATATTCATCAAAATTTGCTTTTATATGGCAAATAAGTTGTAAGATTTAAATTAGTTTAATTTGAAATTTTAAGAACAAAATTACATGGTGTACAAAACTTTTATCTTTTATTAAAACATGATGAAAACATGATGAAACCCTTAGGGCCCCAAAGATCGAAATGTTAGCTTAATTTAAAATAATGATCAAGTTAAGAGCAAACATTTTTTAATTATAAGTTACCGTTATAGCGTGTCCGAAAAGCGTTAGTAAGCATTATTCGTAAAATTAAAAATTAAATAGTATATTACGCACCTATAGGGAGGAAAAAACTTGGTCAGTCCATATCTCTTGTAAATTGCCAATTTCTTGGGCTGGCCAATTTTACTCCCGTAGAGCGTATACTATTTTTCCGCACACCGAGGCTGAAAATGACACATTTCCTTTTTTGCGCCGGGCGGGAATGTGGCACTTTCGGCCCGGTGTGAGGAAAAAAATGTTGCTTACCCTATAGAAGGTCAATTGTTACATCGACTCAACCCATGATCGGGACATTGCAAATCCATGACACCAGTTTCAATCACTTTTAAAGGAATTCAGCGAACTGAAATATCGACCCTCCGAATGCTAAAAACAAATATTCCTTAAAATGTAAAGCATTTTTCTCCGCACGGCGCGTAAAGTTCGTACTGTACGCCCTGCGGGCGAAAAACAGTCTACGCATTTTACGCTCCTCGTGGAGAAAATTAGTATATGCACCAGGGAAGTAAGTAAAGAATACCTCAGATATCATATTTGTCGCCTTCGGCTCGGGCGACAATTATATGCGATTGCATTAAGGCATTCTTTACTTTTACTCCCTAGGTGCATAATCTACTATTTCTGACTGAATATAAATTTCAAAAAATTCTTCAGAATATATAATTGTATCAGTAGGAGCTAGCAAATTTGGTATGACGTGCCGTTTATAAGTTGCCTTGAAAAGTTTAGTAGATTTACAAAAATTTTCAGTTTTTTACTCACTCTGAAAATTATAAGTAGCTCTTGTAATTTTATTTCTTATATTGGAAAATCTATATGTTACGCAACTTGTGCATCCTAACGAAGATTCTTTACCACCAGCAATCAAAAAGTTAAAAATGGTACCTACACTAAGTTTTTCTGATTATAAAGTGAAGAAAACTTTTGACATTCTAGCTAAGTACTAATCTATGTAACCACAGATGGTCAATTCACCAACAGATGATGGTTCTGTTTATTCTGTGGTTACATATATTAATAGATCTCCAACAAATTTTTTTCTTAGACGGCAAAACATACTACACTTAACGCATAATGTAGAGAAGCCTTTACAATTTAAGGCAATAATCTTACTCCAAATGTGTGCTTAGTGTGAAATAGTACTTGAGTATTTGAATAACAGTTTGAATTTTTTCGTAACTAAATGTATATTTTTATTTTTTATTTATTTATTTATTATTAACCAGACCAATTACATACAAAATAATCCTACAGAGGTAGATAAACTACCTGTATGTACATGGGCTGGTATGGTAAACTTACAGACTAACTTACAAACTAAATATTTTAACATTAAAATTTACAAATTATTTTTTAGAAATTATAAGTAAATAATTTTCAATTTTTTTCAAGTCAAATTTTTTTTATTAAAGTATCTATAATGTTTTATATTATCAAATGCAAAAAATTAAAAAAAAAAAAATTCTATTTTATGTTTACAAACAAAATAAATGTTAATAAGAATAATCTGAAGTAAAAATACTCCAAAGATATTTATATTGTTTGTGAGCACCGATTAATGTGCGAGTCCACTAACCGCGAATACTACGACTCATATACGAGTTTGCATTTATACATGCACGGATATGTATGTATGAGTGGGTTAACGTCACACACGGGCTGTATACATATATTGTAACTATCTGTCTAATCGTATGAGAATAACGCATTGGCAAAGATGTCCACGTGTATGGTCATGGTGTGCATGTGAACATATCGGTTTTCCTCGAATTATCTATTCTCTGTTATACGCGCTTTATAGTTATCCAGGTTGCCATTTCACAGTGAAGGCATTGACGGAAGTTAACAGTCGACTTTTTTCGGTAGCACGTCTTTTGTTTTGCAATATCGCGGATCGCTTCGGTCATAGATTCCAAACTCGAGCTTGACTTGTGAACAACACCGTTCGTACATTGTTCGCGGCGTACGTTTGATAACGTTAGTATTCATTTTGCCCAGCAACTTAACCTTCTTCTAGTTTGAATATTCCGTGTTGATCGTTGGGATTATATAACTCTTTTTAGTAAGTATAGGTTATGTTTGTCAGCTAAAACGCTAGACGCATTTTGTAGTACGAGTGTAACCGGGCAACTATTATAAAATACAACAATATTTTGAGGTTTTCTTGCGTTAGGTTTAGTTTTTTACAAGTTTTCTTATATATTATATGGATTGTTGTATATACATGGCCAAAAGTCTATGATTTGTAAGTGAAAATCTGTAAAAGTATATGTATATTCTGTAGAATAACATTAGTGTAATATACTACCTATTTTTCTCATTAAAGTCCTGTTGATTCTCACAATTACATTTTTTCCGTTTTAATATTTTGAATCTTGGAAATATTCTTCTAAACTTGGAATTTAATTAGTATCCTCTTATGGAGTGACATATTGAAAGTGTAAAAAATCCTGATGTTATAGATTCTATTTTGGACCAAATTTTTAGACACATACACACGTTTTTAGTATACTTAATGTAAAATCTGGAATATGTATACAGTTTATCTCATATCTAACCTATAAAAAGAAAATTTTTCCTACATTCAATAACATGAACAGAATAATAACCTATAATATTTTACACAGGGTGTAACTGAAGCAGAACGTGAGGCTTTTGAACTGTTACCTGACGATGAAAGGCAATGCGAGGCATGTAAGACTACATGCTTTTTGAGCGCAGTGACTTGCTCATGTCACAAAACTCAGTTAGTTTGCTTAAGGCACTTTACCGATCTTTGCGAATGCCCTCCTGAAAAACATACGTTACGATATAGATACACCTTAGACGAATTACCAATCATGTTGCAAAAGCTTAAATTAAAAGCCGAGTCATTTGACTCATGGGCAAGTAAGGTTAAAGAAGCTATGGATCCAAAAGGTGAGAAAATAGAGCTGAATGAATTAAAAGAACTATTGGATGAAGCAGAAAATAAAAAGTTCCCTGAAAGCGAATTACTCACTGCATTGACTACTGCTGTGCAAGATGCTGAGAAGTGTGCTAGTGTTGCAAGACAGTTGTTAAATAACAAACAAAGAACTAGGTAACGTTATTATAAAATGTTTATAAAAAAAAATATTAATATATTTGTTATAATAATTTTTAATCTTACAGAACAAGGCAGTCGGTTGATGCCAAATTTAAACTTACTGTTGAAGAGTTAACATTATTTCATCAAGAAATCACAAATCTTTGTTGTGAACTCAAAGAAGCAGACGGTGTTAAATATATATTAGATCAAGTGCTTCAATTCCAAAAAGATGCTGAAGAATTAGAAACACAAGAAGCTGATTGCGACCTTGAAAAACTTGAAAAGTGTATTGAATATGGTGATTCTATTTGCATTGAATTACCGCAACTTATAAGATTGAAACAGGTATGTGAAAATTTTATACAGTTTAATAAAAAAAATTATTTTGCCCATCCACACTTGATATAACTACGCTTTTATTCCTTTAGAAATTACAACAACTTCGATGGTTAGATGAAGTGAAGTCCATACAAGAAGAACCAAAATCTGTGACGCGGCAAGATTTAGGAAGACTTATAGAAGAGGGAATGAATATACCTCCACACTCAACTATAGAAAATGCTTTAGCTCAGCTGCAAAGTCTAATGATTAATATAGATAACTGGGAAGATAAAGCTAAAGTTTATCTTCAAGCCTCAAAAACTAGACAAACCATTGCAGCTGTTGAAGAACTTATTGCAGAAGCAGAAAATATAGATGCGTACTTACCAGAATTAAGTAATCTTAAAGACATTTTAAATAAAGCTAGAAATTGGACAAAAACAGTTGAAGAAATACAAGCAAGAGATAATTTTCCATATTATGATACTTTAGACGAACTTGTCCGTAAGGGCAGGACTATTCCGTTACATCTTGCTGCTTTACCAGCACTCGAGTCAACTTTAGCTCAGGCAAAAATATGGAAAGAAAGGACAGCTAGAACATTCCTACGTAAAAATTCACATTATACACTAATGGAAGCTCTTTCTCCTAGAATTGGTGTTGGTTTACATGCTATGAAAGCTCGTAAAAATACCAAAGGAGAAGATGCCATTGGTGCTGTATATGTATGTGATACCAAATTAGATGATTCAAATGATTCAGCGACTGTTGTAGCGGCGTTTAAATTGGCGGAGCAGCGTGAAATGGAAGCCATGAAAAATTTAAGAGAAAGGAATGTTAACAAAATGCAAGCTGATGATTCGAGATTTTGTGTATGTCGCCGAGCGAAATTCGGCCAAATGTTACGTTGCGAACTTTGCAAAGATTGGTTTCATAGTAAGATACTTTTAAATAATTTAAAATAATTCAATAGTTAGTATGAAATATTAATTGTAAATTTGTTATAGCAAACTGTGTTCCTGTTCCAAGAACTCCATATAAAGGCAAACAACAGACATCGCGGATGACTAAATTTTTGTGTCCTTGTTGTTTACGTTCACGTAGGCCGCGTCTAGAAACCATTCTCTCGCTTTTAGTAAGTCTTCAAAAGATTCCTGTCCGTTTACCAGAGGGTGAGGCACTTCAATGCCTTACGGAACGTGCAATGAATTGGCAGGTAAATAACATAATTTTAAATTATTTTTTGCAGTCATTTTACCAGTTGAATGATGTACATTTTTTGCTTAGGATCGAGCGCGACAAGCCTTAGGAGCCGAAGAAGTGTCTTCAGTGTTAACAAAACTTAGTATTTTGTCTCAGAAGTTAACGGAAGCAGCCGCTAGAGAAAAAACTGAAAAAATTATAAGCACAGAACTTAAAAAAGCTGCAAATAATCCAGAACTTCATCAAAGAGTACAAGCCATTGCTTCCATGAGCGGTGTTCATTCTGATGACAGCGTAATAAGTATACCTGTAAGTAAAATATTTAGTATTTTAACTACGTTAGTTCAATTTATCTCATTTTGCGCATATAAAGCTTAATAAATTGTAATTCATGAGTTTCTCAAATTAGTCCTTCGTGGAATGCAGAATAATTTTAACTTATCATATAATAAAAATGTTCTATCAATTGTTTTTTCAGGAAGATGATGAGAGAATAGATGATGAAGATGATGACGATGACAGTGACGAGGATGTGTTAACGATTGACGAAGATGAACCAAACAGCAGTGGTTTTAATAGTAATGAACATGCATACTCGTCAGGTATGTATCTTTAGTTTAGTAATTTTAAAAATTGATATGCAAATTCTATAAATTAATAAAAATTTACTTAATTTTAGCGTCGAAATTCCCCTCGAAATCGCCTGGAGATGATAAAGATAAATTAGTAACTCTTTCTAGTAGTGCAACAACACGACTAGAAGAACTAATGATGGAAGGGGATCTTTTAGAAGTTGCATTAGACGAAACAGAACACATTTGGCGAATTCTCAGTCAAACGTGTACTTCAAAAAGTGTACGGAAATACGCACCACTCGACCAAACAACACCTAACAATGATAATAAAGAACTTAAAAAACAACCTCAACCGAGAGGTCGTAAACGAAAGTCTGATGAAGCCGATATGTTGAAAAAGTTTGGTCGTCAGAAAGTAGACGAAAAGGTTGTTGTAAAACGCAAAGGATTGAACAAAGAAGTAAAACCAACCACGCCAGCTGGCTCGATGAAACGAGGACCACGCAAGGTATATTTTCTTTCATAAAAATATAAGTTTAATGCGATACATTAAAAAAATATTAACGTCCATTTGTTGCTTATTATTTTAAAATAAAAACTTCTTTAATTGGTATGCTTTTTAATTATAGATGAAACGAAAAGACAGTGATGAAGGACCTAAAAGACGAACAGGAAACAGGAAGAAGACAAAACAAGATACTTCTGACGAAGAAGAAGATTGTGCCGCTGGTAACTGTTTAAGACCAAATGGTATGACAAATCACTAAACTTTAACTGTATATATGTACTATTAGGATATATTATATAAATTTCTTCTTTTTTTAAAGGACGTGAAGTCGACTGGGTCCAGTGTGACGGTGGTTGCAATGGATGGTTTCATATGCATTGTGTTGGTTTGGATCGTACGGAGCTTGCTGAAGAAGATGATTATATTTGCAGTAATTGCAATGACGGAGATGTGAACTCTTCGGTAGGAAACGATAAGTGACAATGTTTAGATTTAAAATTGCATTTTTTACGTTGTCATTTTGTACCTAGCAAAGTTGCTAGCACTCTGTCAATTTAATGTGCACCAAGCACATTATGCATTGCACGTGATTCAGGCATGTCACATTGTTAAAATTACCAAAAACTCGCAAAACGAACAAATGTGGCAAACTGCCTGGCTATTTCTTTTTATTTTGGATCGGATTTTTGATTTTTTTCGTAATAGAAATTAATCAGAAGTTATTATGGCTTTTTCCATTCTAATCCCATAAAAATAAAGAAATCACTGCAAATGTGAGAATGGAGACGATGAGAAGGAGGTTTGAAATTGGAAGATTCGATTTGCTGAGATAGAATTGGCTGTTTATTATTTGACGAGAATGTTGCGACCATTTCTATGGGATTGGAAACAAATATGCACATAGATGTACATACAATTTATTTAGAATGAAGTATATATAAATAAGCACTGGATGCACATGTTTACCCTTTCCCAGAGTCAACAGGATTGTCACTCTTCGCAGTCATCACTCGCCGATTTGACTGATGACGAACATGATTTAGAAAAGGATGAACAAGAAACAGTCAGCGTCATTAGGATTTATTAATTGACTACATCAAGAAGAGAGACTTGGCAAGCAACTGCTAAAGGTGTCTTTATACGCATTCATACAAAATAAGATACAATGTACACATTAATATACACAAATGTAATTATTCAAATTTATATACGAGAAAAAGTATATCGAGTAAAATATAAAATGCTGCTGGTTTATTTACGTGTGTTCTAATGACAGTTCTAAACTGCGTTAATAGGAGTGAAGTAACACAAACCGCATGAAAAGCCATACATGTTGGCAACGTTATATAAAATCAGTAGCATTACAATAATGTTTTAAATAAAAAGGACAATGGAAACACTACACGTTTTAAAATCAAGTTTCTTAATCGCGGCTAAAAATGAGATCTTATCGAGATCTTATATCATAATGTATTATTGATTACATTTCCAAGGGATTTAAAGTTTATCTTTATAATTAAATGCTTTGAAATTCTTGAAAATGTAATTTATTGTACGTTTTTATTGTATTACAATATGTAATTCATATAACTATATTTTTCTAAAAAAAATTGACAAAAAGGATAAATACGAAAAAAATTAGACAATTCCGCTACCATTGACTAAAGTTCATTCTATTTATTTTTGGAATGATTAACGTATGTACATTTACAAATTAGTTCTTCCTTTAAATTTGGTTTATAAAATTCGTTTTGTACTTTATATTATAATATTATGTTAATTTTATTTATGTAAAAATTATAAAACTTTTTTTATTGCGCACGAGTTGAAAGTATTTTCTACAAATATGATTTAAGTTGCTTCTCTTTTTCTATGCAATAGAAATTATTTTAAAGCCTATTATTATTTTCGGATCTTTCGTTTTCATTTGGTTAAATTTTTTCGAAGTTTATGTCGTGCAAAAAGATGTTTCTGCTCTTTTTTTAGTTATTGATATAATCTAGATATTCAACACCAATCATCTACGGCAGAGATTCTTTTTGATTGTTCAAATAAAGTCAACTTCGCCCGTCTTTTTCACATCCAGAAATAATGCGAAAAATTCTTGTCGAGTGAAATGGAACAATGTTTTTGTAAAAATTAACGGACGAAGTGAGACTTTAATTTTATACATATGTAGAGTTTCTATCAAAGAATGTAAAATTATAACTAACAATTTATCGATATCACGCAATTGTAATTATCGCAAAACTACACTGTTTCGTTTAGAATATAAAATTATTGCATTTGAGTATTTAATCTTGTGAATGATACATGGAAAAAGAATCTAAAGTAAACTTCGCAGGCAAAAGAAAAAAGGCTGGATACTAATTGTATGCGTACAAGCGGCTAACATGCGTTCACGCGTACATACGCACTTATGAGTACATGCATGGTATACCTCTCACTGATGGTATATATATGTAATGACTATTTTAATATGCGACTTAGAGCTGAGGCTTATTTGACGTACATACAAGGTATTATATTGATAAGCGAGATATCGATATTTATGATGAACTTTATATATAATAATAAAAAGAAAAAGAAAAGTAAAGATGATAGATATTATTAATATTATTATACTGTACGTATAGCTGTATAGAGAAGCAAACATTATGGTCAGATTATATTGTCGTAGACATTTTGTGATTTCAAGAAGAATTGTAATAATAAATCTTATCTGTCAAATTATGTGTTTTTCATAAGCCATAAACCATCTATAGGAATAGTCTAAAGAAATTACATATATTCAGAAAATGTTGAAGACAATATTCACTCGTTGTATATATACTTATTGATCCATATATCTTTTTTTATTTACTTTAATAACTTGGTTGCTTGAATAAAAATGAGTAAATATATTAAAATCACTAATATGGAAAAAATATCACAAGTTAGGATAGTGATACAAACAACTAACAAGGAGATGATTAGGGGTGCGGGTCCTGGATTTGACGAATATTGTAGGAGGTACTTACTTTTGACAAATAATGAGACACGTATCTCGGAGTTTTTGCGAATGGGCTCAAGCTATTTTATGTCTAAGATGAAAAATTTTCGATAAAAATGAAGTTTCTTTAGTAATAATAATAGCTTTCTGAATATTTCAGTTATATAAATGGGCCAAAAAGTTTATAAAAGAAGGCAAAAAAAGCTTTAAGCTGTGTTTCATTAAAAAATGTTGATTTTTAAAGAAGTTATAGGCTATCAAAAATAAAGTAATATAATAAAATAGCTTAAAATACCACCCGTAAAATGCTTGAAAAAACTGACAAATTTTTAGTCATTTTCTTACCCTATTTCTGATAGCGTATTTTAAAAATCGACATTTTTTAATGAAACGCAGCTTAAATTAACGCTTTTTTTGCCTTCTTTTATAAGATCTCTAGCCCATTGATATGACTGGAATATTTAAAAAGTTATGACTAAAGAAAGAAACCCCATTTTTATCAAAAATTGTTCATTTTAGAAATAAAATAGCTTGAGCCTCGGAAAAAAGGCCCATTCACAAAAACTCCGAGACGCGTATCTCATTATTTGTCAAAAATAAGTACCTCCTATAATTTTAGCCAAATTCAGGACCCGCACCCCTGATCATCTCCTTGTAAGAGTTTTTGAAAAAGTATTGGAAATTTTTATTATTGAGTAAGATATTTTATTCCGTCAGTTTCATATAAGTATTAAATAAATACAATTAAAATAGAAACTAAAACTATTACGGTTATATTTATTTTGGAAGTAATTCTATAGCACATTTTTAATGGAAGATCCATTACTTATATAGCTTAATAGTTTAAATCTAAAAATTTGAACCTAGATAATAAGAAAATCTTTATTTGACTTATTAATCAATAGATATGTAAATTGAGAAATAAAATAATTACTTTTTATTTTATTCCAAATATATTATAGTCATCTCATTAGTTAAATGTTCGATAATATTATTATCTAACGTACCATCATGTACTTATCTGTAAAAATTTTTAATTATCTTACGTCCGTTATACATGACATAAGACTATAAAATTTATTATTTTTTAGCATGAAACAATACTTGAAGGAGCACACGACGATTGCCTGTGATTGATAACACGTGAACAAAGTGAAATTGTTCATGATCTACGTAAACGAAATTCCACGAAAATCAAGATTTAGTGATATATAGTGAATCACTGTACCTATTACGCGCGCGATCGTGACTCATCTATCAAAGCAAATTTGCGAAAAACAAATTTACCGTTTTACCGTAACAAGGAATTGATTGTGCGTAATGGTCCGACTATAAATATATACGTACCAACGCAATGAGTATATTTTTAGATAACGGATAGTACGTTTACAAACTCTTTTCGTAGGTAATAAAAATATATAAAATCTTTAAAGATAATTTCGCCAGGGTACCTAAGTATATCCCGTGACCGATAATAATATGCCAGATTTATTTAAATGGGAGCATAAGCGCGGATTAGCAGGCGAACAACGAGGTCAGGGGGGTATGAAAAGACGTGAAAACCGTACATGTAGAGCGGTTCCTAGATTACGTTAAATTTCGATTGGCCGCGGTGTAGAGAGAGAGAGAGAGCGCGCGCAGGAATGCGGCGAGTAGATTAACAATCGCGCGCTCGAGCTCGAGGTGAGAGAGATAATACGGGGCCCGCGATCAAGCGTACACATACACCGCCTGGCCGTATAAATTATCAAAGCGCCCATCGTGCAGCACTCCATTTATTTAATCAGGATATCGAGTCACCGCGAAGGAAAAAAATCGCTGCTTGCTCGCGACACAGGCCTTATCTTTCTACTTGTTACATAAGCCGCGTCTTATCGCCGCGGAGAATGGTGCCTAGCTCGGGCAGGTGAGCCCTGCAGCAGCATAGAAAATCAATGACGAGCGCGCGGAGCCAAAGCACAAGTGAGTAGGTACAGCAGAGTGTGTCGAAAAGGGAGCAAGATAGTAGTAGCTAGCGCTCAGCGGGGCTGCTCGAGCGAAGGATAAGTAGGCACTGCTACACATATTGACGGGGAAACGACACGCAGGCGAGCGCGCACATATACACACATTATATGTACACGATATATATCGCTGCTGCTTTGAAGGGGAGACACAGAGAGAGAGAGAGAGAGAGAGAACGCGAGAGTGGGAGGCGGCGGCACCGCGCATATCCACTGTGCGCAGGCAGGAGTAGTAGTAGTAGCAGCAGGAGGAGGAAAGCGAGTGGGAGTAGTCACCGCCGACGAGTAGTTTCGACCGTTCGGCAGCAGCGGAGAGTTGCAAAAGGGGCCCGCGACGCCGCGCGTGTGAGAGTGTGAGAGTGCCAGTGACTGCTACTCTCGGCGACGACTCGGCGCAGCAGTGGTAGCGAGGCGAGAGAAGCCCCAGTCGAAGGACGCGCGACTCCGAGCGAAGAGCACGAGAGCAGGAGGCATCATCACGCACGGCACAGTCTTCCCGACCGCGCTGCAACATGGCCACCGCGATCGACGACCGGCAGGAGCTGCTCGAGCGCTTTCAGGCGGTGAGTTCTCCTTGCATCCTACGAACCTACAACGCCCGCTATCTGTATCTGCCTATCTCTATATCCACCGCCGCCGCTCCCTATCGTGCCTGGCACTGTGCCTCCGCTATCCTTACGCTCCTTGCGCTCTCTCGCGCCTGAGATACTGAGAGAGAGAGAGAGAAAGAGAGCGATGATACGCCCACGCGAGTCATCTTCTTTCTCTCTTTAGATTCTACGCGATTCTCCTCTCCGAGAGGCTAGCGTGAGTAATCGCGCCCGAGAGAGTGTATACACACATACGCGCTCTCGAAAGGTGGAATTTCCTCCTTCCTTATATACTTACTTGTACCCATCCATCCGCCTCACCTTTTCGGTGCTTTTGCCTGAGTCTACTCATCGCGCGCGCGCTATGATGCGAACGTTCGCGTTTTCGCTATATTCCCATTAGTCAGCGCTGCCTAATCGAATACAAAGCCACCGTCGCTGCAACCTGCGGCTATGTGTAGAGAAGGACAAAGGATCGCGGATTCCGATTGAAATGCAATCAGATGCATATATTGTTGTACGCGAGAGGCCTACCTATAATGATCGAGCTAAAGTTTGATTTTTTTTTCTTTCTACCTTGCAATCTCTCGTTACACTCTCGAGTGATAAGGTTTATATGTATTCTACGGGTTTGCTAGATAAACGGCGAAGCCCTGATTTGCCGGGCGCGGGAGCGCGCGAGTATATAGGAGCAAAACGGAGTCGATCTATAGATAGCGATAACGCCGCGTGAGAGTGCGGGCGGGGACACTCCTTTATTATTATATAGATATGTACTTGCAGCGAGACCTCCTCGAAACCTCCTGCATAGCGAGGCACGAATGCTTTTTTTTAAATTCTATTCTGCGCGTCGTCTGGTTGGTTCGTCTATATATATTTGTCCTCGCACTGGCGCGATGATATTCTTGAACGGTGGAATAAAGAGCCGCGCGTGAGGCGCTTACTTGACAATCTAGTTGTTACAAGATAACAGCCTGCGCGAATATATATATCTTTGGCATTTCCATTACATAAAGCGTCTTTTGATAGTTTCTTTGTTTCAGCGGAATTTTCATAGCCGCGTTGCTCCGAAATGTCAGGAAATTTTTAGTTCCAACAGCAAAGCGATTTTTATCCCTATATAATATTGTTGCTTAAAAAATACCCGTTATCTTATCTAGTAAACGTTTATAGTTTATATATACGGCCTTAAGACTATATCGCATCGAGCCAATTATCCATTCAATCATCAATGCCGAAGTCATACTATTGGCACTATACAACAGCCCGTTGTGCCGCGCTTCCTTTGTATAGGCACACAAAAACAAAAATCTATATATATTGACGTGTACATCACGATCACTCACTCACGAATAACTATATAAATCACAACAACGTGTGCGCAGACGACGGCGATGAGTCAACCTATTATAAGCACATCGAGACGCGGCGTGAATCAAGCGCAAAAATTCAGCAATACAAATACTCACGCGCACACGTGCTCGCGGCGCACTTTTGCATATATACACACACCACACTTTATAGTTATATACACATATGCACTTATTAGTCACTCACACACAGGCACGCATATAAAAAAAAGAGCACAAACGCATCGTCTTGATGCAGTGCGCGCGCGTGTCCGGCATGAGTCATTACGCGCGCGTTACGTGCATTACGCGTGCGCCGAATGCGCGCTTAGGGTGAAAGCGAAAAGGCTTATGCATGCTATTATAGAAAGCGAGAGCGAGGCGCACTTAGCTAGCTATATATGTGTGATGGAAAATGCGAATGCATGTGGTCTCTTTATGCCGACAGATCGACGAGAACGGCGATGGCTTCATCGACCTGACGGAGCTGCGCAACGCGCTGGACCAGTGCGGCTTCAAGATGCCGGGCTACAAGGTCCGCCGCATGATCGAGGAGTACGACGACAAGCGGCGACCCCAGGAGAAGGGCCGACTGAGCTTCGAGGAGTTCGAGAAGCTCTGCCAGGAGCTGCGCGCCAGCGACCCCAGCTCGAGCTTTAAGCAGGTCGTGTCGAAGAAGGAGAATCTCGAGACCCTGGGCGGCATCTCCGCGGCTTCCAGCGTCGGCACGACGCACTCGGTCAGGATGGAGGAGCAGGTCGCCTTCAGCGACTGGATAAACACCAATCTGGCGCACGACAAGGACCTGAAGCACCTGCTGCCGATTGACGCCGAGGGCAAGAATCTTTACGATAAGGTCAAGGACGGCATTCTTCTCTGGTGAGTCGACGATATGGAAATAGCGGAGAGGTTCTGCTTAATGCGGGCGTATATTGTGACACATTACGTGGAACAGTGCGTCTACGTAATCTGGAAAGCCAGACATATTTTCCGAGCAAATAGAGTCACCTTATTATGTACAAAGTGAATCCTCGCGCTGCGTTCTGAAAAAGAAAGTGAATGCAGTGGGGAAGGATTTAGGCCAGTGGAATTAATCAGCTCTGTTAAAGGAAATTCTCTTGCATTAGATTAAACTGCTTTTTTCCACGAGTTTCTTTTTCCGAGAACGCTTGATTTGAATAAAACCAACTTGCATACCTCTACTTAATACCATTCTTATGATTCCAGCAAAATCATCAACCACTCGTGTCCGGACACAATCGACGAGCGCACGATCAACAAGAAGAACCTCACGCTGTACAGGATGCACGAGAACCTGACGCTCGCCCTCTCCTCGGCCCAGTCCATCGGCTGCAACATCGTCAACATCGACGCGCACGACCTGACCAAGGGCTCGCCCCACCTCGTGCTCGGCCTCCTCTGGCAAATCATCCGTATCGGCCTGTTCAACCAGATCACCCTCGAGAACTGCCCGGGCCTGGCGCGACTCCTCCAGGACGGCGAGCGTATCGAGGACCTGCTGAGATTGTCGCCCGAGGAGATACTCCTCCGGTGGGTGAATCACCACCTGGAGAACGCGGGCATCGGCCGGCGCTGCAACAACTTCTACTCGGACATCACGGACTCGGAGATCTACTCGCACCTGATACACCAGATCGCGCCCAAAGAGGCTGGAGTCACACTCGAAGCGCTGATGGAGCCTAATCACGTCAACCGGGCGGAGATTATGTTGCAGCAGGCGTCAAAGATCGACTGCCGCAGCTTTGTAACGGCGAGCGACGTCGTCAACGGTATCCACAAGCTCAATCTGGCCTTCGTCGCGAACATGTTCAACAAATACCCCGGCCTAGACAAGCTCGAGGACGATAGTATCGAGGGTCTCGAGACGATCGAGGAGAGCAGGGAGGAGAAGACCTACCGCAACTGGATGAACTCGCTGGGCGTGTCGCCGTACGTCAACTGGCTGTACTCTGACCTCGCGGACGGCCTGATATTCTTCCAGCTCTACGACATCATCAAGCCCGGCTCGGTCAACTGGGGCAAGGTGCACAAGAAGTTCTCCAAGCTGCGCAAGTTCATGGAGAAGCTGGAGAACTGCAACTACGTCGTCGAACTCGGCAAGCAGATGAACTTTTCGCTCGTCGGCATTGCCGGGCAGGACCTCAACGACGGTACCGTCACGCTCACCCTCGCGCTCATTTGGCAGCTCATGAGGTCGTACACGTTGTCGATTTTGAGCGGTCTGGCTGGTAGGCCGGGAAGTGCCGTTGTCGAGAAGGAGATCGTGCAGTGGGTTAACTCGAGGCTCAAGGCCGCCGGTAAGGCCTCGTCGATCAAGAGCTTCCAGGATTATGCGATAGCCGATGGCAAGGTCATACTCGATCTTATCGACTCGATCAAACCCGGATCAGTTAATTACGATCTCGTCAAGGATGGAGGCAACGAACAGGTATAAATATGGACTAGATTTTTATCCATGCTTTCCATTATTTTGTTCTTTTTTTCAACTCTCGTAACTGATAAAGTTCATGCTGATACTTACGGAAATTTTCAGTATAATACAGACATTCTTCTTATTAAATCAGTCTTTTCGTAATTCTGAAAAACCATTTTTCATTTTTATGTAAAAAAAAATAAATAAAAATGGAGCCGCGTATAGTTATACATCACTGTTACGTCATGACCCTATTTCTTCATTATTGTTGTAATGAGATTTGTATCAAAATAATTTTATTTCTCAATTTGAACATTTTCAGGACAACTTGGAGAACGCCAAGTACGCGCTGTCACTGGCCAGGAAGTGCGGTGCACGCGTGTATGCGCTGCCCGAGGATATCACCGAAGTCAAGCAGAAGATGGTGATGACGGTATTCGCCTGCCTGATGGCGACGGACTATGTACCTAATAGAGATAATAACACGAACAATCAAACCGACAACGCGATCATCGAGAACAACGGCCAATAATAATGAACCCGAGCGAGCACTTGTGCTCCCCACACTTTTTTATGTCCATTTTATATAATTTTTTTATGTAAATATGTATTAATATATATACATACATCTAATATAGAAACATACGAACTCAATCGTCGGCTTTCTGCCAGTCGTACGTAATGATTATAGTCTACAGTTAACACGAATAGACTAAAATGCGCTCTGCCACTAACGTGTTATTTCGTTTACTTTCATGCTGGCTAATTATTATCTACGATTCAAAATTGCTTATTGAATAAGCGCAGATGTGCAATGCTCGTTTCCTTTTTCAGATTGAATATGTAATGATATATCGCCGTTTATGAAATTGCTATATCCGAAATTTTTTTTGTGAAAATCATGTCTTTTCGACCACTTTGTTTGATACAAATGGCGCTAATTTACATATATATTTGTATATTATGTTCTTTATTGTATGTGGTAAACACAAACATATTTTTTTACTCCATGAATCATGCAGTTTTATCATTAAGGTTGCAAATACCTATGTATTTAATTGTTTAGATATAAATAGTATTAATTAAATGAAATGAAACAATTAAAAAGTAAATAGGCTTTAGTTACTATAAAATTATAATATTTATAGTGTGTATAGAAGTTATTCTAACACGCCTAATAAAATTTGTATCAAATCGTGTACAAATATTTTTTCCAATCACTGCATTTAATATTTGCATTGATTATTAGCGAAATTTTCTTCCAAATTGTGAACATTCTCAAGATTAAAATAGTATAGTAAGAAAAAGCCTAAAAATACTGAGTGAAAGTTAGTATTAGTTTTTACAAATATTTGAAATAAAACTGGTAGTAACATAGCAAAATACACAGTGTGAATGCAGTTTCGTAAATTTTGCATTTTAGAAAATATGCAAATAAATAGATGATTTCTTGCTTAGAATAATCATGAGGGCCATAAGGGTGTTTAGGAGTGGTAATATAATTGTAGGCATAAGAACGGCCTAACTTTTTACGTTTTGTCATGACTTACAATGTGCAATAAATAAAACAAAAATTTTTACGTGAAAATGTGATGTCTATATAAATTACTTTTTGCATGTTCATAAAATATCATAAAGATATTTCTCCTTACAACTATATTATACATTTTAATATAACAATAATTAATTAATTTTTTTATTGTATTATATAGAAAAAAAAACTTAAAAACAAATAACTATTATTTATGCTTCACATTGGAGCTACTGCTAACTAAAATTAAAATATTGTTTACCATATTTAGTTGTTAAGATTTACTAAGTTTTCCATTGCCATAGTCTGCGCTTTATGTCTTCAAAAAGATCATGCAAACTTGATTGTATAGTTAAAAACAAATTAGTCATGCTTTTTTGAAAAATAAATTTTCAAGAAAAAATTCAGATATTACAAAAATGTAAGAAAGTAATTACTGGCTCCATAAGTGTAAGCATGTTAAAAATAATAACATATTTATAATTTTGGGTACATTTTAAGCAACTAGGGAATTTCTTTCATTTTTTATTAAAATTAATCTTTCAGTTATGTATAAATTACATGTAAAAGAAGTAGGTTTACAAAGTTTTTATACAAATTTATACTTGTGATGGGTAAAATTTTCAAAAATTTATACAATATTTCGTAAAATAATTATAACTCAACTAGATATTGAAATATATAAAAAGTTATATTTACGAATATATTTATAAAGAAAAGGAAAAGTAACCATTTACATGAGTGTATTAATTAGTGGTATTGTATTACCATTACTAAATAGTATCTCCATTTATAAATAATTTTGTATGCGTAAATGAAATTAAAAAAAAAATAAATATACATTTATTGTATAATATGGCATACAATAAATATGCCTTGCAAATAAATATTAATAATTCAAGTTGTTTGACTCTTTATTAATTTTTTTTTAAATCATAGACACCTATATGTTTCAGCTTAATTTTAATTTAAAACTTCTTAAAATATTATCCTGTACATGAATTAATGCTAGGAATACTGAAATGAACATATGATAATTTGTCTTATTGATTAATATTTATTTATAAATTAGTCTATTTTTATTATTTTTTATTTTTTTGGAAGTTCATTAGGAAAGTTTATCAAGTATATTCAAATTTGGCATTGTGTCTTGAATACCACTATGGGCAATCATGTATTCAGAGACAGATATGTAAATACCAACAAAGAGACCAATTATGCTGGCTGCATATACATTGCGTTGCAAAATGATACCTGTGGCCACAGCTAGTCCTAAGTATGTAACATATCGTGCCCAATTTTCTTTAGTCTTGCGCCCTAGTACGTCAGAATCTAAAAGAATTTTATCATTTTTTATAAAAAAAAAAGTTGTATAATTGTAATAAAATAAAAGAAAAAATTAAAAAACTTACTTATACAAATGTTTCCTTTTTTATGAAATCCCTCAGCACATTCATCACACATGTCAGGTCCATCACCAGAACACCCATCACAAGCTTTATCGCATGCTATAATGAAACAGGTAAATCAAATATTATACAACTTAAATAGAATTAAGAAATTGAAAATTTATTGATGATATAAAATGATAGTCAGTTTTCAATTATAATCTAGACAATATGATAAATTTTATTCAAAATTATTTTTATCTTACCTATGCAAGAATAATTTCCCTCATTGTTAACACAAAAATGATTGTGTGCACAACTATTTTCATTTTCAATGCATTCATCTATATCAAAACAGCCTTTGCCTTCAATTTTTTTCCATCCTGGATTACATTCATGACATTCCTTTGGGCCACCTCCTGTACAAGATCCTTTACAGGCTTGATGACAAAGAGAACACAGCAGTTTTTTTTCATCCTTGTAAGATTGATAAAATCCACTTGCACATTCAAAACAATGTTCTCCTATGTAACCTCGATCGCAGGTACATTTACCATTACCTTTTCTAGTTCCAGCACCTTTACATTTTCCATTGTTGTTGCAAATATTATCTGGATAACCTGGGCACTGTGCGCATTCAGGTCCATATTGATCTTTTGGACAGCATCTTTTGGCTTGCTCTATACATAAAAAGTCATATAAATCTGGGTGCGAATCTTGTCTTTTAAACCACCATTCTTCTATGAAACTTTCCAAATCTTCTGCAAGTGAGTAGCACTGAGTTTGACCATGATCAATGTCTCTACATAAGCTTTCTTGGATTTCAATTAATCGCACTTCACTAACTTTGTATGAACCAAGTTTGTCTTCTTCCCATGCACTATCTCCTCCTTCAAACTTTCCTCTGCTTGTTTTTTCTATACCCTGAAATATGTATGAGATTTTCAAATAAGACATTTAACACTAAACTGTAAATAGAAGTTTGAAAGACACTTACTCGTTTGAAGCTTTCAACTAACAGTTTACATGATGCACAAGGTGGAAATATAATGTTTTTGTTTTCTTCAGCCGTTTTTCCTTTGGAAGTCTTTTTGTTACTGCCACTGCTAACTGTGGAGAATAATAGCAGTAATAGGATGGCATGACTAGCTAAGTATATTCTCATAATTTTCTGCTATTATAAGGATATGTCCTTTTTTCTAACAAAAATTAATGTCTGAATGATAGGTGGCACAAAGTGTCCAATACACTCCTTTATCACAATTGTACTTATCAATACAGTCGAAAGCTCTTCATTAAACAATTATTTTACACAAAAAGTTGTGTATCATAACAATACAACTTGTTATTCAGTCTTAAAACAATATTTGTACGATAAATCGTGGTTTTTTCTAACTGAAAAATCTTTAAAATAATATGCAAAAATAACTTATACTGATTCTTATAAAAGCCACTATCAAGAAATTAATAAATCAGCAAAAAGAAGTAGAAAATGTTTACGTGCACGCAGTGCACACGAGATTCAAGAAGCAGAAAACTGAGCAGTAGCCAATTGCGATGTGCCACTTTGCCGGCACTGAAAAGTTCTGTATATGACAGAATCACAGAATGCTGGGAATTGGTGGCGCTGCTGTCGCTTGCTTTTTAAATTCGATAAATTGGAGTAAAATTTCGGAGCACGTATTTTTTAAATCTTATTTTTACTACGAATCATTTTGAATGATTTTTATAATATGATACATTTTAATATTAGTAAATATTAGATATTTGTAATAACAACCACGAGATGAGAGAGATAACAGGTTTTGTTATTTTCATTGTCGTACATTTTCTTTGTTATTAAGCATTGTTGTCGCAAACGTTTTATTAAATATGTTTTCAATTGTTCTTATTATAAAGTTGTTCTAAAATTATATTTTTAATAGCCACACTTATCGCTGCTCAATAAGACCAATCATCCGAACAAATAAAGATTTGGTCGCCTTAAATATATCGAGAGATTACGACTTTATCGAACGTTTTAGGCCTCGAACAAATACTATTTATTCACGGTCAGCTGCGTCACCCATTCTACCTATATGAGTATGACGGTGTATGGACCGCGAATATGCCACACTATACTTAATGCCCGTGTACGATAAAGTCGCCGAGGTGCTTATCTGATCTATAAGAGTATGGCAGGCCACTACGACACGCAGCCACTGGAAGGTAAGCGAGGGCGAACGAACGAGAGGCAGGAGAAGGGGGAGCAAGTGAGACGGAGAGAGGGAGAGAAATGACGGAACGAGTCAGGAACCTGTCGCGCGCTCGCACGGCGCTCATCAGGCAGTCGTCGTCAGCCTTGTTCGATCGAAACGTGTAAAAAGTCAAACTACAGCTGGAAAAGTTAGCTGGCTAGAACGCGCTCACGTCACTCGCGCTCCCTGCCATCGCTGTTCAACAGCGATACATTTTTTATTTCGTTTCGCGTGCGAGCTGCTGCTGCCTATACACAATCGAATAAGTTGCGTTTTCCCGTCAGTGTAGGATTCGACTCGGCTGCGCGAACAATTCTTTCTGTGCTTATAGTGTCCTCGTTTTTCCATCGCTGTCTCTCCTCGTTCGTCCCTCAGTAACAACAGTTGTGTGTTTCCTATTCCCTCTCTCCTCTCCTTTCTCTTTCTCTCTGTCTCACTCTTTCTCACTCTTGTTCATTTAACCTCTTGCCTCTTCGTGCCAATATATATTTCTTCTTTTTTTTATATCCCCCATTTCTCTACTATAACTATACCTATACCGTGCTAGCCTTCGTCTCCCTTATATACGCGGCGTAATGAATCTATATCGCGCGCGGCTAAGGTAAACAAAGTTCAGCTGAGAAGTAATTTTCCGAGAAGATGCACCAGGGAACCTAACCTGTAGAGGTGGCAAAAAGTTGTTTTAAAATACGGAAACGGTCATCACTAAACTGTTGAAAAGCGAAATTTTTGTTAACGTTTTACATTCTTATCTAGACAAGTGTTTACTCTCGCGAAAACAAGAAATAAAGAATGTGATACTATGAAGATTGAAACAAGACTTTTGTACATGTTTCCAAGACAAGTGTTCATAGAAAAATATTTTATTTGCTTAAACTTTAATCCTGAGTATTCAAGCTTAACACGTGGATATCAGACACAATTTTAAAAAATGTAAGTATGCTATAAACTAATTTATCTATCAGTCATTTTCTTTGTTAAATACATATCTTCAACATATTATCTTTACAAATTTATAATAATTTTTGTAATCTTATCTTTATCTTTATTAATTCAAAAATGTGATTTGAAATATGTTTGCTTGAATCTATGATTTATTTCAATTTTATATTTAAATTTTTAAATTAAAAAAAATAAATAAACAACATTACTTTATTGACAATGAAAAAAGTTACTTTATCACAGACTTGTGAAATACAAATAAGATAATATAACAAGATAATATTTAAATGCAGTACAATTAAAGTTGATTGGCCTAATGTTTAAGAATTATTTGTAGCATTTTAGACTAATGTGATATTATTGATTTTATAATATATAATTAAATTTGATCACAAAACAGCCATAATTATTTTTTTTTAAACTTGGATTTATTATTTTGATGTCAATTAGTTCATTTAAATTGACTTTTGATACATAATTTTTAATTTTTATATTAAAATATTTAATAAAGATCACTATAATGAATATTTATTAGAAGAGTCAAGTTTTTTTAGGCCTTTTGTGTAAGCAAATAATATTGCAGATGTGCCAGTATGTCCAAAAGCGGAATGCAAGAGGAAGCTTGCGAGGAAACCGAGAAGGAAAAACGTTCCTCACTCTATGTGTTTCCAAGTACAATGGCTTCCAATGTAACAACAGCATTGACAGCCTCAACAAGTTCAAGCGAAGCACAACATCAGGAACCTCAAGTTGTGGAAACTCATCGACCAATGGAGTTTGCAGGACAAGGTAATGATAGAAAGATGTTAATATGATTTTTGTTGAACTTGATTAATTTAAACTTTTGTAATGAAAAAGGCCAAGGCCCTGGACAAAGAAGCATAGGAGAGACACCAATTACAAAAATGATGAACAGGACACATACAAGATCTGCAAGTCATGGTGGTGTACTTGCAACTACAGGTACAGCAAGACCAGACAGTTTAAATTGGATGGGTGGACCAACAGTTGGTGCAGGTGGAAGCGGCACAATAAGTCGACCATCAGCATTAAAGAAACCTGGTCACCAACGGGCCTTCAGCCAAGGTCAGGTTGTAGAAGTGCAGAGAGGTTCTGGTCATCCAGTTAGTAGTCATAGTAGAGTTGGTTCAAAAACAGACTTTATATTGCCCCCTGGGCACAGAGACGACGTTCCTCGACTCCCCACTTCAGCCAAAGCACCTTCTTTTCGTGGACATTCTAGGCAAGCTTCGAGGTACCTCTAATGTCATTAATTTATTTTCTAAATTTCGAGAGTGATAAATACTAATTTTTTATTTCTTTATTAGATCCGAATCTATTTATACTATAAGACGCACTGCAGCACCTCCTTGGTGGAGACGGGCTTGGGCTCGATTTTTTGGTTCTTTACCTGAAGAACCTAATCTTCGATCTATTGTGCCGAATCATTTACTTCCTCCAGGATCAATACAGAATCAGGCTCGAAATAGTCACATTGTTGACAATAGGTTGGTAAACTTTGAAAAAATAATGTAGATTTGTATATTCATTAAGCATATTATATAATTTGAATATTGTCATCACATTTATAATAATATGTTTAAGGGTGAGCACAACAAAGTACACAGCACTGAGCTTCCTACCACGAAATCTTTTGGAGCAATTCCACAGAGTTGCTAATGTTTATTTTATCTTTATTGTGCTGTTAAACTGGGTACCAGCAATTAATGCCTTTGGAAAAGAAGTTGCTATGATACCTGTACTTTTTGTTTTGGGAGTCACTGCTCTTAAGGATTTTTTCGAAGATAGACGAAGATTAGCTAGTGATAGGCGAGTCAACAATTCTACTTGCCGTGTTTACGTCAGGTGTGTAATAAATAAAACTTTAAAATGATATAACTCTGATTGTACAATCTTTATATCAAAGTAAACTCTCGATTTTTCTCGTAATCTTTCTGATTCGATTTAAAAAACTTCATTAACTTGTTTTATTAATTATTTGCAGTGAGTATAACAAATTTATTTATTTATTTACAAGAAATAATACAAAAATGTTACATAATGCAGCTAGTATCAGGATATAGAAAGATTTATATCCCATAAAGCTAGCATTCTATAGAGGTGCACAAAACATCTGTACATAGGTCTGGTAGCTTAAAACTAAACTTACATGCTTAAAGAAAATTAATTTTTGGCTGTAAAGTATGCTATATTTAAAAATATATTCAAAATTCAACTTTTAGATAAAATGTAAAAAAAAAAAATTGTTTTAATTAATCTAGAATTTCTGCCAGCTTCATGTACTTATGTCATTACTTTTATTCACACACTTAATTTTGTTTTGATATTTTCCGAACAGTTTTTAGTGTTTTTAGCTCATTAGGGAACATGTTAAAGTATTTTATCCACTACTCTTGAAACTGATGGTCTTTTTAATAGGTGGGAGAGTAAGCTTATTTCTAGCTTGTAGATACTAAAATTTTTTTTGCAGATAGTAGTATAGTATTAAGTTTAGTACAAAAGTTTATTTTAGTGTTCACGGAAACAAGTTACGTTCGTTATCTTTTAAAATAATTTTTAGTTTTTTCTTTTGCAAAGATTCCAGTAGATTTATTATATTATTGTAAGCTCCTCCCCATGCAATAATGCCGTAAGTTGCAATACTGTGGAAAAAAAGAATAGTATATTTCCTAAAAAAATAGAATAATTAAATATTTAATTATATAGCTAGTATTTTTTATCTTTTTTTTTAAACTCAATGTAAACAGCATGATAAGGCCAGAGATAAAAGCTGATCCATACGATTTTTTTTTGAAAATCGATAACGTTTTCGCGATTAAAAATTAGAAATAAGACATTAACATCGAATAATTAAACAAGCTGTGATATGAGTCTCGAACAATTCAATCATTTCGCTTTGATCCTTGAAACTCGGAAGTATTGAAAATCCATTACAGGTGAAAGTATCAATCGTTCATAATCCTCTGGACACGCGAGAGTTCATGTATACGTCTTGATATCAGTATGTTCATAGCATATATAATAACGGCACCTACAAATATGCTAGCGTTCATCATTTATAATGCAATTTAATCGCGGGCTCGATCGATGTTTACGTGTGTAGGTGTCTATAAGTATTACAATCTCGATGTTTCTCCAAAGCAATTTTTAACGACCTTGTCCATTGTCATTGCATTACGCATGTAATTTTTTTCGTTCTTATAGTTTTGTTTCGATTCACTTTTTTTAGTCCACCCCTACAAAAGTTCATGAATGTGATTGAATTAATTATTGTAAGAGTTACCTGCATGTGAAATGTTTCGTTCTAACGAACGATAAAGTAGAACTTCAAAATCGTTTTAAAATATTGTATATTAATACAATTTTTTTTACAAAATGTAAAATTGTCGATGATTTTTGTTAAAAGTAATTTATTCGAAGTAAAGTATTACTACTCTGCGTAAGGAACAATGGTAGATTAATAAACTTATTGATCTGACAGTGATCAATTTCAGACTGAAACTTTAGAATTAAAAGTTTTTATAGACTATAGCAACGTTTCGTTAGCTGACATAATACTGACCTTTTCAGGTTGTTTGAAAAACTATTGACATGTCGGTAGACAGTCTGACATAACATTAGTATTATTAATTTAGCGCCGCTGTCACAGAAACCAGTTGTTTATTTGATAAATCATTACAGTGAGGGCGATCGATACAAGAAGATTCCGTGGAAGGATGTAAAAGTTGGCGATCTCATTCACCTGTCGAACAATGAATTGGTTCCCGCCGATCTGTTACTGCTACGCAGTAGTGATCCTCAGGGTTTCGCTTACTTGGATACGTGCAATCTGGATGGGGAGACGAATTTGAAGCAACGTCAGGTGGTGCGAGGTTTTCTGGACCTGCAACCGGCCTTTCAACCGTCAAAATTCCGGTCGATCATTGAAGTAGATAAACCAAGCACCAAAATTTATAGGTAATGTCGCTGATTATTTATGAAAAGGATGGAGGTTTATTTTTGGGGATTATAGATTTTACAATCATATTTTTTGTAAAATTTGCATAGATTCCATGGAGCAGTAGTCCACCCAAATGGAGCAAGAGTACCTGTATCTACTGAGAATCTCTTATTGAGAGAGTGTCTCTTGAAAAATACTGATTTTGTTGAGGGAATCGTTGTTTATGTTGGTCATGAGACGAAGGCAATGCTTAATAATGGTGGCCCAAGATATAAGGTAACGTTTTAATTTATTTTTAATTTCTGCAAAGATAATAAAAATCTCATTTATTTAATGATTTTGAAATTAATAGTCGAAATTTTTATTTTTTTCAGCGATCACGGCTAGAGCGACAGATGAATTTGGATGTAGTATGGTGCGTTGTTATTTTGATAGTGTTGTGCATTGTGGGAGCAGCTGGCTGCAGATTTTGGTTATCGGCTTACGCCTCGGCGGGTCCCGTACCTTTCTTACCAGTTATGCAAGATCCTTCCTACGAGGGTATGCTAACTTTCTGGACGTTCGTGATAATATTGCAAGTTATGATTCCGCTCAGTCTTTATGTGACGATTGAAATGGCAAAGCTAGGTCAGGTCTATCATATAATGTGTGACAAAGAGCTCTATGATCCAGAAGCAGATCGTGGCGCTGAATGCCGTGCGCTTAATATTACAGAGGAACTTGGTCAAGTAAGTTGAATATCGTTGAAATATAGTCATCAAGCAATGCGTTAAGAAAAGTTCAAGAAAAGTAATCAGGATTTGACATCTGTTTTATTGATCGTAGGTTCAGTATGTGTTTTCGGACAAGACTGGTACATTGACGGAAAATAAAATGTTGTTTCGAAGATGTGCTGTCGGTGGGCAAGATTACGCTCACACGGGGGATGGAGAGAATCTTATTGCTTGTACAAGATTGAAAGAGGATTTACTTATTGGTAATTGTAGGCATAGGCTACAAGAATTTCTCGTTCTTTTGGCAATCTGTAATACTGTAGTCGTTAATACTCATCCCCATCATGATAACATGAATTCGAGTGGTGTGATTGAAGAACCACAAAGTAATGGTGCTGACCCTACAAGGTATTTATTTAACAAATCGTTTTAATTCTTTTTTTTTCGCAGTCGGAAGAAAATAAATTGATATTAATTGATCAAATCAATCAAGCGTATTGATTTGATTTTAATATCATTAACCTCACAGAATGTAGTTCAAGGTGATAATAATAATAATATGTACTTTCAAATCAAAGGTATGTACGACTAACGGAATCAAGAAGTACGACTCCTCTTCCTGTAGAGACGTCATCGAGTACGTCACGCGTTACCGTAACACCTCCGCCTTCTAATTCGACAGATGTTATCCCTACAATAAATCCTTTAGAATTAACACAACCTGACGATGCGTCAATGCTGCGTAACAAAATTTCGAGGTAGTTTATTCAGCATATTTAAACCATTTTTTAAATAATACTTTATTGAATTATTAATCCACATTAAATTGATTTTCAGGCCGAAATTGCTAAACTTACCAACAATGACAAGCTTAAGCATGTTAACAAGAAAACTTTCCCCATTGGGTTTTAGAAATAATTCGGCTCCGATTCCTGAAAATAATGGAAGGTCGTTGCTGGAGACGCCAAGTACTCCAGCCATATATGAAGCGGAGAGCCCAGATGAACTAGCTCTAGTCCATGCAGCTAGAGCCTATAATGTTCGGTTAATTCAAAGAACTGCTCAAAGTGCCATTGTATCACTGCCTGATAAATCAAGCCTCACGTTTGAAATTTTAAATGTAAATTTTACAATATAATCCATTTAAATGATGTATAATTTTATATAAAAATTAACCAAGAGTTATTTTTTCAGACCCTGCCTTTCGATTCAAATCGAAAATGCATGTCTATTATTGTAAAGCATCCTCATACGGGGGAAATAGTACTATATAGTAAAGGCGCCGATACGACTATATTTTCTGCGTTGAATGCTTCAGAAGAAGATTCGACGATAACTGTAAAAATTAGACAGCAACTGCATTCGTACGCTCGACAAGGTCTTCGAACGCTAGTCATGGCTAGGAGAAGTTTATCCGTTCAAGAATACGAGAGTTGGAAGCAAAAGTACGTCGAAATCGAAGCAAGCAACGAGAACCGAGAACGTAGATTACGTGAAACTTATTCGAGTCTCGAAAATCATTTGACTTTATTGGGTATCACGGGAATTGAGGACAAGCTGCAAACCGGAGTGCCTGAGGCCATGGCTAGTTTAGTGTCGGCCGGCATCGTGGTCTGGGTATTGACTGGCGATAAACTCGAAACTGCTGTAAATATAGCTTACTCCGCTTGCCTCTTCAGTCCGGCGATGCAACTGTTGCGCCTGCAGGCGAGATCGAAGTCGGTGGCTGAAAATATGATTCGCAGTCACTTGGAGGCCATTCAGCGTGAGAATAGCGTGGGCGTTAGCGCGAGCGAAAATCTGCCGATGCAGCCGAATAATCTCGACACAAGCGACAGGCTCGCCTACAGGATCGGCAGCCCTTGGCAACGACAGCGAGCCCTAGTGGTTGATGGCAAAACTCTTACGTTTATTCTTGATCCAAGATCAGGACTAACCGGGCCATTTTTAGAATTAACTAGGGCGTGCTCGAGCGTGTTGGCTTGCCGAGCCACTCCGTTGCAAAAGGTAAATTGAAACACTTTCGTATGGTTATTATCCTATGTATAATGATTTTGTGAAATGAACGTTTAATTTTTAACTTTCACAGGCTTATATAGTTAAAGTAGTAAAGGAGCAACTTGGAATGCGTACTTTGGCGATCGGCGATGGAGCTAACGACGTTAGCATGATTCAGACGGCGGACGTTGGCGTAGGAGTATCTGGTCGTGAAGGAACACAGGCTGTGATGGCCGCTGATTTTGCTATCGCGAGGTTTCCGATGCTCACGCGACTTTTACTTGTCCACGGTCATTGGTGTTACGACAGACTTTCGCGGATGATCTTATATTTTTTCTACAAAAATGCTACGTTCGTCTTCCTTATTTTTTGGTACCAAGTGAGTTTTCCCAACAAACATAAAAATTCTTCGTGTGAGCTAATAATGAAGTTTTTTTTAAATGTTTGAAATATTTTGCAGCTTTACTGTGGTTTTTCTGGAGCTGTTATGATTGATCAGATATACTTAATGTTGTACAATTTATTTTTTACGTCACTGCCACCACTTGTATTAGGTATTTATGATCAAATAGCTCCAGCTGGTCTTCTTTTAGAATCACCAAGATTGTATGAAAGAGGTCGTATGGCATCTGTTTACCAACCACATTCTTTCTGGGTAACAATGGCCGATGCTCTTTACCAGAGTATTATTATATTTTTCCTTACCGAAGCCGTAAGTGGTTTTTTGTCGTTAAATGTTCATCAAATTATGAAACAAATTTGAATAAATATTCAATGAATTCATTTAATTTTTAGGCTTATCACGATTCTCATGTAGATATTTGGGAGTTTGGTTCAACAATAACAACAACTTGTATTGTTGTAATGCTTATGCACATTGGTATAGAAATCAGATCATGGGTAAATAAACATACTATTTTTATTTTATTATCAATTCGTATGTTTCAAAATTTTAAATGTTTTTTTTTATTTTTACAGACTTTAATACATATAGCAGCCATATTTTCATCAATTGGTGCATTTTTTGCCTTTAGTCTTTTTTACAATGCAGTCTGTGTAAATTGTATGGGTCTACCTGGTTCTTACTGGGTTATGCAGAAAGCAATTGGTCGACACCTCTACTGGCTAACTATTATTATTTCTTCTGTTGTCGCCGTACTACCAAGGTATTTTTCATACAATAAATGTATAAATATTAAACGTCATTTGTGATACAACTGAAAAATTTTGTTTTAATTTTAGGATTACGTATAAAGTAGTTAAAAATACTATTTCTTCCGATATGATGCAAAGGGCGGTTACAACTTATCGGGAGAAAAACAAATTTTCAAATCAGAGGGTAGTTGGAAGCGGAGATAGTGGACTTGTCGCCGGTTGGTCAAGATCAACTGAACACGCAACAATAAGGTGAATATTAATACATCGCGATAGCGAATCAATTTTAAAAAATCTTTTAAATATAAGCAACATATTGAAAATCTTTTAAAAAGGCATTAATTTACATTACAGAACTGGAAGTTATACAGCGAAAAGTAACGTTTTGACGACTATTGTTGCGTGATACTTTGCGGGTATTTAAAAGAAAAAAGAACCGGTGTTAAACGACAAGAAGACAGGCATCGAATGTTTGCGAGATAAAAATCAAAATACATTACTCTTTCTACAGATCCAGAGAGGCCAACTGTTTATAAGTCTCTAAAAGGCAGCTGTCACTATGTGATATAATATGTCTCGTAATAATTCTCATAAGAATATCATTGCCGATATTGTTATTATTACATTACTTAAGTCAAGTGGCCTTAATCACAGACTGCTGTCGATTGCATTTACTGGCTGTGATTCTTAGGGACCAAGGCTTTTAGTCCGATTTATATTATCTGTCGAAATATATATAATGCAATTATGTTAGGCGGTGAGAAAGAAAATAACATAACGTTATAATCGTCACTGACAAGTGTTTATGAGCGCCAATATAAAGCATTTGCGCGGTGAAGTGTATCATAAGCTATGTTTTTTGCTATGAAGTAGCATCCTACCGGGTTACATGCTTTATTATCGATGATTGTTGTCATTTTTAAAGCCATCACGCGTATGTTCGCGAAACTTTATATGTACATATACACATATATTTTACATTAAGCAGAGTATTATTTTCTTCGACTATCCGGATTTAACGTCGAATTAAGATGTAAGTAGACTTTTATGCACCTATGAATGTCAGTGCAAAAAAAAACAATTTATAATATATTAAACTATTATTGTACTAAAATGTTTCCTATAAATATGAAAATATAGATATATTTATGTAAAAAATGTTTTCAACTTTTATAATATCCCGCAATTTTCATAAAAGTGGAGTATTTAAGGTGGTTCTATGGGTATATATAGGTACATAAAATATTTTTTAATGAATTGTTCTCATATTGCAAGGTGCGAAACGATAATATGGTATTATAATAGCAAAGTATTTCAAGTAACGGGAAATTTTTTCCAACAAAATGAGTACTTAAAACAGATCTGATATCGTCGATTTGAAAAATGATTGAACAAATCATCACTTTTATTTTGGCTCCGATTTTAATTTAGAAAGGCTCATTTTTACCTTCGTAAAATTTTATTACAAGATATCGTGGGACGAGTTAAAAAATTTTTAAAACCCGGAAAGTTACAGGCGATTCGTATTTTTTCCACGATACTAATGAAATTTTGCAAAGATAACAACGAACTATTCTAAATTAAAATCGGAGCGAAAATGAAAAAGATAGTAATGATTTGTTGAATCATTTTTCAAATTGGCGATATTTATTTTACAAGTACTGAAAAAAAAAATTGTTGACTCCCCGTGCGTAAAATACTATTTTACGCATGCTTGCAAACGTCAGCTAAAATAGCACTCCACGCACATTGTATCGAAAAGTACTCCATTACTTGAAATGCTTGTTAATTTATACTATATCGTTTCTCACCTTGCAATAGGTATGAGAACAATTTATTACAAAATATTTTATATTTGAGAACGTCAATTTGAATATTTCTATCAAATACTGGAGTAACCTAAACCAGAAGAAATTTGATAACAGCTCATTTTTTTATAAGTGCAACGTACCTATTTCTGTTGAATTCATAGAGACTGCACTAATATAATTGTAATGTATTAAATTTAAATTACTCAAAAACCACAAATGAAATAAAAATTGATTAATCATAACGTGAAAAAATACTAAGTTTTTGAAACATTATAATATTTTTATACAAAAGTATTCTACAAAAACAGAGCATAAAATATCATAAAGGTAATTCTTTATCACAGAATTAAAAGCTTTTTGCAAAATGAAATTACTTACCCAGCTAATCATAATATACCCGGAAAACGCCGCTAGATAAAAAATAATTGTCGACCTCTCTCGATTGTCACATTGCAAAAATATCTTTCCACCGAAGAGATAACACCACACAAGCCTATTACCAGAGCTTCGAGGAAGTCTATAAACACTGAGCAACGGGCCCTGCAACTCCTAGCTCCGCACCTGTCGCCGCACGGATGCAGCATGCGTGCGAGCATAGCTCTTGGGCCGCAGAAAAGTGTATCGCGCGTCTATATACCTATATATATATAGGTATATATATATATATCGTATAGCATCTGGGTAGGGTATGGTGGGGGTTAAGCGCGGCACCGCGCGTTCTGTCTGTTCCGCTCGTGGCGGCACAGCGGCAGTCGCGAGCGAGTTGAACGCGAGGCTCGACGTCGTAGCCGTCGTGTTGTCGTCGTCGTCGTCGTCGTCGTCGTCGCGTCTCCGGGGGTGATAGTGATATACCTGCACCTCAAGAGTTATGCGTCGACTGACGCAACGGGAAGAAGAGAGAGACGCGTGACAGAGCCGCCTGCTCGATGACTCGGCTGCTGGCTGATGCTTTGTATCACACGCAAGCGGTAGGATTCGTTAATATACAATTGCTCTGTGTGTGGTGTGAGTGCATGTGCTGTGATTTGGTTCCTCTTTCTTCCTCTGTCTTACGCGCGCGCGTGGTCTGCTAATTCGTGTAGGTATACCTGCGTGTAGGTACCTACTGTGCGTGTTCTCCTTCTCTCGCTGACGTGCGAGCAGCTTTGTATCAGGCAGGTACCTATAAGAAGAGCTCGAAAGTCGAAGTCGACTGTGTGGCCCCTCGCGGGTTTTGGCATCAGCTGGTTCGGGCACGAGCAATTCGTCGTGGGGTTCCGAGGCGTCTTAGTGTTCGAATTTTTCGCTTCTCAAAAGTCCTTTGTTCGCGCACGGTACTTGTCCGTGTCTAGGAGTCGCTTATTTTTATTAGATTTTACGGCTCGTGACAGTTTTTTTAATGAATGTGAATGGGTGTAGTTGTTTGATTGGAAGATGACAAAAACTTATCTTTACGTGGGAAGTACTGATATCGTGCGAGAGAACGGTTTCTTTTGAGTGCATGCATTTTATAAAGAACACGCGGCTACGTTCTTTTTCATCGTGTCTTTATCTGTTTATGTTTTGAGTCGCGTGACATTTCACTAAGGCATTTAAAGAAAGGAGCTTTAAATCTAACTAGAGCACCGCGGATTATAAACACAAAACAACACTTTCAATGTGCTTTCATTGTTTAGAGAGTATCGAGTGATGATTTAAAATTAAATTTTTTGCATATGTGATTCTGCCGATCGAACTCTAGCGGAAACGATGCGCGTGACTTGATGGTTCAATTTCAGCAAATATAAAAAGACTGTGATGATGTGGGTGATTGATGTTTGCATGTTTAATATTTAACAAGTGTCATGATAAAAGAAACAAAAATCGTAACGCGGTAGATACTAATAGTAAAGCATTTGTTAGAGGCTCCGAGAATTTTACACGCTTCACATATTTTTAACACATTGGATGTACAGACGAGTTATTGTATGCACAGCGCTCGCAATTCAGCCTTGCATTACATTGTCAACTTTACTAATTTTTACCTTTAAACGCGACTCGCGCGTTTAACAGCGAGACAAATAAGTATGACTGTGTTCATCCTCATTCTTCGAAATTCAATTTCAATTTTTTAACTTAAAAACGCGACATTGTTTATCCTATAATTATATTCAATTTTTATTATTACTATTATTTTTTTTTTATTTATTTAAATATAATAAATTTCCTAAATTGAACTACCAATACCATGCATTTTTCTGCCGTTCGCTCTGGGGAAAAAATTAAAACCTCGCGTTCAGTTGATTAGCACTGTCAACAATTCTTACTCGCGCGTAAATAATAAAATTGAGACAAGGAAATTCCCTTTAGTATTGCGTGTTATCTTCCATCGAATGCACAAATTCCTAGAAAAATCGCTAAATGCAACTTCCGAGATCTGTTTTAATGATTAAGAGCTCCAACCTTGATCTGGCTTCTTGCATTTTTTTCAAAACGATATACTTTTCATGTTACAAATCGCTCAAATAACATAACAATGGGTCATCTCCTTTTCCTAGCATGCCTGATGTTCATTCATGTTTGCTTCTTTTATGGATCTGCAAATTACATTTGTGCACTCAGTAATTTAAGTTTGATTCATGTTTAGTTTACAGATATATATTTGAATTTAAAAAAAGAATACAGTTTTAATTCAAAGGCGACATTTTTTGTTAGATATTTTTTATATTCTAATTTTCATATAATGTGAAATCTAGTTATTTATTAAGCAAAGCCTACTTTTCAGAAATTATAATTTTCTAGTTATGAATTCGCTGGTGCAGTATAGTACCTACTCGGTGCGCCCGCGCTCGCTTATAGTGTATAGCGACTAAAGTATATTTTTAGCAAACGCTTCGTCCCAATGAGACATTGATCTTTTTAATTATACGTTAGAGCGGCTATTACAGTCCGCGATATTTAGAATAGGCGTGAGATGACTGATAAAAAAGAATGCAATGAGTTTCGTACAACGCTGCAACTCGATGTAAACACTCGCCAAACACATCACATGTGTCTCTCTTTTTCTCTTCGCAGGATGTCGATTGCCTTCTTCACGAACGTCACATTCCTACTCTAATATATTATGAGGTATATTTTCGCTAAATCCGCTACTGCTACCGTCGGGCAAGTAAGTTTCGCAAGGCGGTGACGACGATGCGACGAGGGAAAACCAGAGAGGAGAGACTCGTTCGCAAATAGAGAAGAGACTGTACTTACACTCACGAGGGAGCCTATAAGTATACGATGAGAGAGAAGAAAAAAAGCAATTTCCGAGTTCCTATACATCATTTTTTTTCGCGGTTTCCCACTGATGTGTAAATTGAGACCACGTGATACATGATCGATCTGCCCTTCGTAAGAGCTTCGTTTACCGAGGTCTTTTCCTTTGTGACTTCTTCGTCTGATAGATGATCGCGCAGGTAATTGGTGTTTATCGATAATACAACTCTAATAATTAATTAAAAAATTCAAACTAAAATAACGTTTTCTATTTGGTATCCAACAAACGAATTCTTCAATTGTAATGTGGTATTTCATTCTAACAATTTATTAAGTAAGATTGCATAACTGCAACACAATGATTTTCGCAACCACTCTAGTGAATTTCTATTTAAAAAATCTTCAATCTAAAAATATAGCAATTAGACATGATTAAAAAATGAATAAATTTTGCACATTGACCCTTTTTATTATACACATACACGTGACGTCAAAAGCAGTGATTCACACTTCATCATAAGCATTATTTGTTTAATGGACCTTATCGCGTAAATACAATACGATTTCCTTTGTCCCTAGGTGCGATGCATGGCAGGAATTGGCTTGGAACCATGCGCGAGACGTACAAGATGCTTGCAATTTTGAAATCTCTGTGGATTACGTAACTGCGCTTACTCGGATTATTGCACCGACTAATCATAGCGCATTCGTCGCTGTCTGTTTACAAGAGACTTTTTGCATAAGTACACTACGATATATATTTATATAATTTTTTAATTAACAAGAAGAAAAAACAAAAAACAACATGACGGTGTCGTACACAGCGGAGGTTGCCACCTGCAGAGGCTTCGGCTGCTTTTTAAAACTACTCATAAGGTCAGTTGTAATCATTATTGTTTATTATTGCTTGCCAGTTATTGCAAGGAAAATTTGTTCATCTTTCCAGAATAACAAAGTACTATTGTAACTGTTTTTTTTTCCTCTAATCGTTAAACTATGAAAATAATCATAGAGAATAAACTGCATCATAGCGTGAAATTCGATGCGAAAATAATATTAATATTCAGTTTCACAATACCCTCAAACCCGTTGGTCAGGTAAACGATACATTAGCATATATGTATCGATAAAGAAACCAGCACAAGACGCGCGCGCTCGCGCTCGCGGCGGCGCGAGATAAGAAATGCTCAATATTTAGAGTAAAGCCGGGTTCGCACATATTGTATATAATAGACAAGTCAACTATTTGTCAGTCCATAGGCGCACGCGCGCGCTCGTGCGCGCATATATGATGATGAACCTATGTCATATATTCCAAATAGAAGTCAGCGACCGTTAAAGGAGTACAAGGCCATTGTGCCGCCGACGCCGCCGCTGCTTTGGGCGGCACGCATCGTTTTGTGTTATGCATGTGTACACCTAGACGAGCTTGCATTAACATTAAGCACCGACGCGGCAAAGGAAAATATACAAGCAAGAGAGAGACCCTCTTTCTCCGAGTTGCGAGTTTTTTTTTCGAGTATGTAGAGTTGGGGGAAATGGCTCGTTGCTGCAAATTGAGGGTAAAGAGAGGCGTGCGAGTAATTAAATTCTGCAAGGTTTTGTGAAATATGTAGGGCGGGTAGGGAAAAAAGCTGTGGCGGTGCAAGCTCTGGTAGCTGGTTGATGACGTTTCGCTGCGAAGTGCTGAGATTAATTTAATTTCGTTTGCGTATACTTAATGGTCGTGACGTTCGCTATACTGAAATGCCATAAGTAAAATATATACAGAACTATAAAGTAATACGTAGAATGACTAAAATCGGTAGCGGTATACGAAACTCGATATTCCCGTAAGCTTCTTCTGTTTTCTTTTTCGTCGAAAGAAATCCCTTTATTTACTTTTCTAAATATATAGATTATTTAATGTAGGTCGCCCAACCCGCCACACAATACTTAACTTATTAATAGAATCCATTTACACCTCTGCCTATATACCTATACAAACCTCGCGTTTTCGCTCATTTCTCCACAGGTGGAAAGCCAGTGTCTACAAACTAATATGGACGGATATGCTGCTCTTTCTCACTATTTACTATGCGCTCTCGGGACTGTATCGGATGGGCCTCGACGAGGACCAGAAGAGAATTTTCGAAAAGGTCGTGGAATTCTGCCGGAAGCACACGTCCTCCAGTCCTCTCTCGTTTGTTTTAGGTTTCTACGTGACGATTGTTATGAACAGGTGGTGGAATCAATATATAACAATTCCGTGGCCTGATTCTATAGCCGTGTTTGTTTCCGCCACGATTCATGGCAACGACGAGCGCGGCAGGCTTATGAGGCGAACAATCGTTAGGTATGTTAGAATCGTTTCTCTCTTTTTTATTTTAAGGAACTACATAATTTCTTCATGAATAAACCGAAGAGAAACCTGAAGGCAAAGGAATCATAAAATCGCTCTTAAAATAATTCGAAACTAATGATATACTTTTTGAATTGTATAATTTAGTAGTTAAAGTTTTATTGCAATAAGTAAACGGTCCGAAGGTTTTCCAAGAAAAGAAGTACGTCCTTTACGGGCGCAAAGTAGAATACTGTATTTTGAATTTATTATGAAAATCATGCTATAAAAAGTAGGCTAATGGAAACGTACTTATCTTTCCATTAGACTTGCTCGGTTAATAGCAGTCGTGAAGAGGAATCTTGTTATGCATTTATATATCGTGACGCTGTTTAAAGAAACCGCTACCGTCTATGCTAATTAATAACAACAATAACAAACAACACGATAACATAATGATATTCTTTTATCAATGATTTCTATGCGAGCCTTAAAGTTCGCTGACGACCGCAGCACCATATCACAGCATGGTGTGTCCCAAATCAATTATGACCATTCCTCTGACGCAGGTACGTGTGCGTTTGTCTGACCCTCGTCCTCGCCAGCGTTTCGCCGCGCGTGAAGAAGCGCTTCCCCACCCTGGACCACTACGTCGACGCTGGTCTACTCCTAGAAAACGAACTGACGATCTTCCAGAGCTTGAACAGCAAGTTCCCGAAACCGAGCAAGCACTGGCTGCCGATTGTCTGGGCGTCGAGCATCGTCACTCGGGCGCGCAAGGAGGGGAGGATACGTGACGACTTCGCCGTCAAAACCCTCATCGACGAGCTGAACAAATTTCGCGGCTCGTGCGGCGGACTCGTGCATTACGACACTATTAGCATACCCCTGGTGTACACGCAAGTTGTAACCATCGCCGTGTACACTTACTTTCTGACTAACGTGATAGGTCAACAGTGGATTTTGGAGGAGCCCAAGACCGTGGACATATACTTTCCCGTGTTTACGACGCTCGAGATGTTCTTTTACATGGGCTGGCTGAAGGTCGCCGAAACACTGATCAATCCGTTCGGTGAGGATGACGATGATTTCGAGGTCAACTGGATAGTCGATCGCAATCTTCAGGTTTCTATTTAATTGCAGTGTTTTATGGGTCCTCAAATGACGCTTGTCGGTTGAATATTATACTTTCTCCGATTAGCGCAAAACTTTCGAACGTTTCAATCTTACAGAGACGTTCGAGGTCGTCGATCTTTCGGATTTAAAATATTCTAAATTTAATAAGGGAATTTGTGAGCCCTCCACTAAAGTAACCAAGAGGTTTATTGGGTTATATTTGTTGGGTGACAAATCATTCATCTAATTGACGGGGTGAATTGACGCAAGGGCCTCGTAAATTATCTAGTCACGAAAATATAATATAGTGACAGTAAATGTTTGTCAATTATAATTTATTTCAATTGAAAATAAATAGTCAAAAATTATTAAAAAAAAGACTCATATCTGTAACATTTAAAGTATTAAAAAATTCTACAATTTTACATAACGTAACTTAATGAATCATCTATTTACTTTACATAATTACCGACGAGTGGCACAAAACATTTCCATCATAATCGTCATATACTTACACCGCATTACCAATCCACCAGGTGAGCTACTTAATCGTCGACGAAATGCACCACGAGCACCCGGAACTGATTCGCGATCAGTACTGGGACGAAGTATTCCCCACGGAGCTGCCGTACACCGCAGCTTCTCAACCCTTCCGCGAGGAACACCCGGAACCGTCTACCGCTGGCATTCAGTTATCAGCCGCCCAGCAGGAGCTGCAGCCGTCATCGGTGCGCATCGACGAGATGGAGAAGGAGTTCCAGCGGAAGTACAGCAACGACATGAACGACGATGCCATATCTGGCATTCATTTCGTTGCTAGCGGCGGTAAAATGTCGAGGTGAGCGTGGACGTGAGGAACACGAATTGGGTGGAGATGGGGAATAGAGAGATGGTAATGGGATATTTGATCTTGCAGGAGTGCGAGTCGAGTGAGTAACAGGGACAGAACTGTAAGCAGCGGCTCGACGCCGAGCAATATCGGGGGCTCACTCCCGAGAATCAATAGTGTGACTAATGTACTCAAGAGGATATTCAGTAAGGAGGACAGACCCGACGGTACGAAAACCCCTGGTAGGTTACCCAACTCTACATCCGCTGCCTCTCTCAGAGCTCCGGGTAAATATTAGGCTCCCTTTATGCGATCAAACAGCATCAATCATCAAAATTAACTAACGGCCAAACTTTCTAGGCGCTGGCGGAGGTTCGATGAGGATCGGCGTGATCGAGGAGGTGGACGAGCAGATGACGATGACGTCGATGCGCCCGGAGACCCGTCCCCACATCATGAGCATCTTCCCGCAAGGCCCGCCCCCGGCGAGCGCGCCCGTCGACGTGCCCGGCACTACGTCCATGCACAACGGCAACCTCTTCTCCACGAGCGCCCCGGTGCCCGGGCTGAGCGGCGCCTCCGGCGAGAGTACCGGTAGCACGTCGGCCAGCGGCAACCGCTATCACCACCCCACAAGGTACATTATTAGCGGCAGCGTCATCCGCGGCGAATACAAATACCTGTTCGATTGCTGAACTCTAGTCGATGAGATATACCAAATATAAGCATATTGTTGATTCGTATCTAAGCCATCATTGTGTACATACATACATTACATATGCATTGTTAAATTTTGTTTGTTAGAATTGTGTATACATCATATTGTTATTTATATATATTTACAGACTGATGATTAAAAAAGCATATAATATACACACGTTAGATTTTTAGTATACATATCTTAATTGGTTGACTGTGTATGCAAATGTGCAGTATTTCCTGGGCGAATGCGAATGACCATATATTCTGACTGTTGGCATTTCCAGAACGCAGATGTCTGTACCGGTAGGTGCCTTCACGGGCTCTGCGGCTTTTTCGCGCGATGATACCGCGGAGCGCGGCAGCACGCGTAGCAGCTCCTCGACCAGCAGCTTCGACGACGAGTTCACCAAGCTCAAGTCTGAGCGGGAGAAGCAACGGCGGGAGAAGGTACTGCAGAAACTCAGCCGTAGCGTTAGCATAAGTAATCGGGCGGCTGGTGAGCCGCCCTCCTGCTCCTACGACATTAACGATACGGAGATACTACTGAGCGAGCTTGCGGGCACGTCCAAGCGGACCATGCAACCGTCCGACGACGATGATAAGGAGCAGTAGAGCTGGTGTCAGGTGGTATGCTTACGTTTTATTATGTCGCTGGTTTCGGATGGCAAAGATACGTGCTCTGTGATTATATAGAGCAGACTTGGCTTTGCTGTTTCGAGTCTGTGACGTAATGATAGGTTAAATAGTTTTCTCTCTTTTTTAAGTAAGAGGAGAATTTTGTTTCCTCGGGGTAGAAATCAATTGTATAGTTTATTTTTTTAAAGGTTTTCTCGTGTAGTCCTTTTATGTCTAAGTTTGAAGCTTGACTTTAGTTTTGATGTATGTTATGGAATTGTTTTTTTGGAAGGGAAACTAATTGGATTGAATAAAAAAGAAAGATTTCAGTTACACGTGTGAATGAGGAGGATTGAATGTAAGAGGACTACCAACTTGGACATATTAATATTTAATGCGTTATAAATCAGCACGCCGCGCGGTATAGCTCTTCGATCGATGCAGTAGTTACGTTTATATTTTTTATATAACATTTATCATTGCTGATTTTCAAAAGGAACGTGCCGAATCAAGATTTATCTTTGTATATTAGAGTATAATTTTTCGATAAGTTTTTAGTATGAAAAATTTAAAGAGATTTTTTGGAAGTGTTAACGTACGTTGATATTTTAACGTCTTCCGTATTTTGTAAATAAAAAAAAAATTGTAAAATTGTATTACGTCGGCACCAGATAAATAATTGGTTGTCCAAATAACTTACGTTCAGTTAATTTTTAAATATGCGAATATTTAAATGTAATTCAGAATTATTGACAAAACGAATTTTTAATATTCCATTCAATGGCGATAATAATCATGAATAGATAATCGTCTTAAAAATGGAAAAATTTTGTTTATATCCATTTTGTTAGGAAAATCAAAATTTATTTTCTAGTATTTTCTTAACTTTTTTACATTTATACTGAAGTATTAAAATTTGTGAAATAAGAAATTTATATTTTGTGACTATAACAAAAATTTTTTCGTTTATTCTTTGTTGTATAAATGCTGTTATTTAAACAGTTCAAGTTTTTATTGTTAAAAGATTTGCACAAACAGCTTCCAACACTGACAAATAAATTTTATTCCTACACAAGAAATCCCACAATTAATGATTAATCATATGCCTAATACTCGCTTACAGGTTAAATATCGAAACATTTGTTCGATTAGTACAAAGCATTGTTTTAATTAAATAATCATAATTTAATAAGTAGTAGAATGTTAGAAAAGTATTAAACGGGAAAATATTAGAATGAAACGAAATTTTTTATATCAGCTTACATACATGCATATATTAGTATAAAAATTAAAAATACCTTGAAATGTTCACTGTTAGAGATTTCTTCTATTTTGCGTACCTCGTAAAAAAAATTGATGTCCAATTCTGGACAATTTTTTTAAGAGACACAAAGCACAATATATGGACAGTTATTTCTATTCGTATTCATGTTAAATTGACAATAATGCGAGTCTAATTTACTCCTATTTTCAAAATAATAACTTAACGAAGTAGAATCGCATTCATTGTATTTAATTATATTTTATTAGGAATGATTTTATATAGAAAAATTTGCATAAAATATTAATTTTTGAGAAATGTAAAATAGGAAAAAATGAAAATTCATCAAAAAATTTATACACAAAACTACAAATTGTTTTAAGTGATAATGTATTTTTCATTGTACATCAACTTTATAAACATTTGAAATTTTTTCATATTCATCCATTTTCGTACGTGAACATTTCGATATACAAATGTTACTTTGTTCCTCATACTGTGTCATACTTTTATTTACATTTGCATAGATGTTTGTGTTAAGAAATAGTCGAAGTATAGAAGTAGTTTTAATTTAATCATTGAAGTGTTAGATTCTTCTAATATTGGTTAATTATATCAGAACATGAGTAACTCCTTGTATTGTCATAAAATTTACTTAGGGAGATAATTCTATGACATGATTTACATACAACAGGTATAATACATAAACATTTGTCTACTAAAAATCGGTGCTCTAAAAATATAAATTAAAAAAATAGGATTAATTGTAAACAAAACAAAATTAATGTCAATATACGTTATTTATAATGGATGTATAGGTACAATATTTTTTGTTCATAATACTTTTATATTTCAAGAATTTCAATATTAAATTTAAGTAAACCATTGATTCAGACCTCCTACTTTTTATTAGAATATTATTTATGCCATGAATAATCATCTAAAAGGTATTATCAATATTATGAAAGTCAAATTGCAGTTGCTGTGATGTTTTATATAACGATTATTTTTAACTACTGATTGTATACATGACACTAAAATGAAGTAAATCATACAGGTTTAATCAACAAAATTTGCACAAATCTTGCACAATTTAACAATAAGTAAAGCTTTGACAGTGTGGTGTAAACAATCAATCAAAATCAATCAACAATGTATCAATGAAATGCTACTATGCCTCTAGATTGAACTTGTACTAAATAACACTGTACAGATGCTTACAATCGATGCCTTATATAATTTAAATGCAAATTATGTTTTAAAGTGCAAAGATTTTCTAAAGCACTCAAACATTAGTGACAATACAGATTTTACAGATATTTTAGCATACAAACAATAATAAAGAAATGTATATATTAATCAAAATAAAAGTAAAAATAAGGGTGCTAATTAGAAAAGCTTTTCTCTAGGTTTCATCGAACAAACGTGCATTACTAACTTTACCGTTTTATAAAGATATATTTTTGTAAAAAATTTTGAAGCAATACAATTCGTTTTCAAAAGTACTTACAACTAAATAAATAAGCAAAATTTTTTACAGAAATTTAGTCTTCAAAAGTAGTCTACAAAAATGCACTTGTAAGATTCGCCTTGAAAATAAATTGTATATATATATACTTCGTCATAAAATAAACCTGCAAGGGTTTTCGCGAATTGTCATCGATACAATACACTCTACACTGTTTTATTAAAGTATTGCGTTGTACAAAAGCGCCTAATGTATAATAAAATAAAAGGTGACATTCCATCGAATCTTCATAAATTTTTATTCCACTTTGCAGTATTATATTAAGAAACAATAAAAGAAATTGTTAATAAAATTCATGTTATTTTTTTATCGATAATCACTCATTATCCAATTTTCGTTATTTCCAGGACACGCTCGTTGTTAGTTAAATCTTTATACACGTGGTCTAGTCTTAATTTTGATAGATAATGCTTTTCCATTAATAACTTAATTTCGTCCGGTTGGCTGGGGTACACCTCCATTAAGAGAATCCCATCATCGTTCAAATGTTTTGATGCGTGCGAGAGAAGAGACTTAATTACTTTCATCCCATCCTCTCCCCCATCACGAGCGTCATCGTCTTCAAATCTGAAAACAGATGTTATCAGTTAATGTGTGAAAATGTTTTATCTGCATTATGAATCTTATACACAATAAATTTAACTAAAAATGTTAGAGTTAACGTTTTTCAGTCTTTAACTATAAAAACGACATCGGTGTGTTATGCGAAAAAAGATTCACCTCCAACTATAAAATCTGTTACTATGATGTAAATTTGTATTATTACAAATCGACGGCTGAGCGGAACAAAATGCTATCTCGGCTGAAGCTAACAGAAGATGCTATCTCACAGAAGATGCAAAACTATAAACTGGAAAATGCTATGTTACTCGGCCAAGATAGCATCTTCTGTGAGCCCCGGACGAGATAACATCTTCTGTGAGCGTCGGCCGAGATAGCATGATCTGTGAGCCTCGGCCGAGATAGCATCTTGTTTCGCTCAGTCGTCGAAATGATGTTAAAAAATAATTTAATATTAAGTGCAATTGTCATCGTAAATTCAATTTTGTTATATAATCTCTAAAGTAATGGCGTTAATTACCTGTTTTTCAGTTTAGGAATATCACGTGTTGGAGTACAAGGAGGATTGCTGACAATGAAGTCGAAAGTTTTTTCTTGAAAATCAATTATGATATCACTTGACAGGTTTGCAGAAGTTGTTATTTCGCCATTTTCTTCAAGTGTAGCATGAAGAATATTCAAGCGACTTTCAAGTCCCAAGTTTTGAGCATTATAATGTGCTAATTCACAGGCAATGACATTTTTATCTATTGCAATCACTTCAACCTGTATACGCGTGCGAAAACATTTATTATTACACACACTGTAACTTTTTTTAATAATTCCTTGCAATTATTTTCTACATCAAATTTTTCAAAATTATTAATATTCCAGTAGATAAAATCTTAAAGTTACGAGGTTTTTAAATTTTATAATACTTGCTAATCTTATCTTTGCAATTTTAAGTAACGGGGTCACTTTTGTGGGTCAAATGATTCACTAAATATTTTATGCTTTGATCTTTATTTAGAAGTGCTGTCAATTTTTTAAAACTAATTGAAAAACAAGAATAATATATTACAACGCACGCTTCTCGTAATTATGTTGACAACAATAAACATCTCGATTCTAATTGTGTCTTGTTAAAGAGGCTTTCAGTGAAATTGTGCTTGGTTAAAGTAATTTAAACGACTCAACGCTAAGCCTAATGATTGCAATATTTTCACAAATTAAAGACTTTTAGTACGAAACTATTACTTGAACAAAATGAATATATTCTGTTCACACCAAATATTTACTATATTAAAATTTTGGCATCATTCGATGTATAAAACTTCGTGCAAAGAAAGTGGCTTTAGTACCTTGGTCGCTTACACTATTACATGATCGTAAGAGTGATAAGGAAATAGCTCCAACTCCACATCCGACCTCCAAAACCGTGCAGACTTTCGAACTGCTGCGCTCGATGTGCTTCAGTAACAGGTCCACCAATATTTCAGTCTGCTCCTCGGGAATGAAAATTGGCGGTGCTAATTTCAACGGTGTCCCTTTGAACTCCACTTCTTCCGTAACGTATTTTAACGGCATTCTGTAAATTTATTTAATTATCAGATTTGCTATATCGCCATTTAATCATGTGTGGAATTTTTCATAATAATTTTTTTAAGTTAATCTGAGTAAATCGTCTTAAATTTAAATCTATGAGATCAATATATATATGTACACATCATTGATCATCAGTTTACGTATACATATCGTGATAATTATACCTCATCAGTCTACGATTGCATAACGTTCTTAATTTTTCCAGTTGTAATTCATCAAGATCCTTTTCATGTGCTTCGGCATCCTAAACATAAAAATTGGTACTATATTTACTTTATCAACATTTTGAATTATTAATATGAATTTTTTTTTGTGGAAAATAATTAACAGAAATGTTCTTTTAAATACCAAAAATTATTTCAGTCTTTCGAAAAACCTAAATGCCAGTATTTTGTTATTAAATATTGTAAAAGTAGAATTGTTCGTGTATGTATTTTATCGAAAATGGCAATATCTTCTAGTTATAAACATGATTTAGATGAGGTTTAAGGTGAAAAAAGCACCCGTGCCAAAACTCGGACACTTGACCCAAACCTTCAACCCGATTTCAAGCAAATGTATTTTTCATTGAAAAAAGAATTTTTTTTTTTTTTTAAATTTGTGCGTCGACGTTTAGCAACGTCCGGTTTAGAAAAGAACATTGTATATCAAGTATTAACTCATAAAAGCGTGGATGTAAACAATCCTACGCTGCCGTAAATGCATCACAACACAATGGTAATACTTCACTTCATTCCATTTTTGTTAAATTAATAAAATTATTTATAGAATCATTTTTAAATTACAATAACATTTAAAAATCTTTTCCGATATTTGAACGTTAGAAATTGACTTTGCAAACCCGTAGTTTTAATGTTATTGTGCTTTGTCACGTGTTGGATCAAAAGGACGACAATTCCCTACGTACAATATATAATAAAATCGATTCGTTTACAAAACTATATGAAAAGCAGATTTTTTTTAAATTTAGTTGCACCTGATATAAAATAAACACCACCAAACTGACAATACCTTGCCGCTGCCTATCACGTGGGCGATGATGTGCTCGATAGACTCCATGGGTTCTGGCACGCCTTCGGTCTCGAAGCGATGACGCCAGTAGGATGAAACTGCACTTATCGGACCCGGGGGGTGCTCGTGGCAGGCCTCGATGAGCGACGACTGATGCGGAAGGTCTTTCGAACGCTTTAAGCAGGCACCGATAACGTTGTAAGCTCCCTGCTTCTTCAGCACTTTCAACGGCAACATTTTCTTTCCTCGTTTGGTCGCGTCGTGAAACGAAAATTTCTGTCTTTCTTGTTCTTTGAGAAATGTCGAATTATGTAAATTTATAAGCTTGCGCGATATAACAAAGGTTTTGATGAGTTGAAGGGTTTGGAATTTCGAAATGAAGTAAGATAAGCCTCGTGGTTGATAGTTGGAAGAGAAGAACAATACTGGAGTTGTCGACCCTAAAGTTTGGACTGAGCACGAATTCGCTTCGGTGCTTTTGAACTTTACAGGCAACAGCTAAACATAGAATGTCAGTAAGGTAGTGTTATGGCCGAGATCCAAACTCGGAAACATCGGTTGGTGGCATCTGTGAGGGAACTCTTAAGCTCAGATGGTTAATTAGTTGTTATTTGATAATTGATACATAATTTGGTAAATGTTATATCACGCAATTTTCCGTTTACAAACTAAACGTTGCAAATTTTTATTGTTTATAGTTAAAATAAAGAGTTAGGCGCTATGTAAAAATTTGTCAATAAATTTTGTGTAGAATTAAATAAACTTTATAAAATAGGGTTCATTATCAATACTATTTAATACATGTTTTAATACTATTATACAACAATAAAAATGATTATGTACACATATTCAACCATTATATGTAAATCCACGTTCATCCAATTCTTGAAATTTCAACTATTCTATCTTTATCACAATAATCTTGATGAACTTGCTCGAATTTCAATTTATTTTTATAATGTTCTTCGATAAAACCTTGTATCCGATCAGGATGATTACAATCTACTTCCATGATAACAGATCCTCCAATGGTTGCAGCTTCAGAAGCATATTTTAAAATGGCTTCAATTAAGTTTAAACCTTCTCTTCCACCGTCTAGAGCCTGAATATCTTCGAATCTTAAAGTTGTATCACAAGTTTTATAACAATAATTTAAACGCGTAATTTAGTATTCATTTTTCATTACTTACAGCTTGACTTCGGGCTGTAATCTAAATATCGTTTCGGTCGCTACATAAGGAGGATTACTGAGAATAAAGTCAAATTTTCCTTCATTTAATTTAACCGGGTGTTTTGCATTATATTCCTTATGTATTTCTATTGTACCATCTTCCTTTATCGAAGAATTTAAAAGCACCAATCGATCCTGACATCCCAAGTCTTTTGCATTTCGAAGGGTAAGTTCGCACGCTTGAGGGTTCGTATCGATGGCAATAACACTGATCTAAAATCATTTCAATAGCAATTTCAACAAATTTCCTTTATATACAAGAAGAGTGCGTAACCTTTGGTAATAATATTTGTTTTCCACACTCCGTGCGAAAAATCCAACTTTGCGCCAGTCGTTTTGAAAAATATTGTTCGATACGCGCGCGAGAGACGAATCTCGGCTCGTGAATTTGTCACCTGCGCTCTACTCGGGCGACAAACTCACACTCGTACGACAATAATC